>RDPX01000042.1:2132374-2175922 GCA_003991215.1 Morbakka virulenta
AACCTTTATCAAATCCTGAAAGTTTTCGGCTTGAATACCTCATGCGATTACTTTTTGAAATGCTTGGCCTGTTACCAGTGTACGGTATGCTTGAAAGAGGTTGTGGTTGAAGCAACGAATTTGCTTCAACCACGAGCAACGTGTTAGTTAGAAACTTGTATATAAAGTTAAAACAAGCAATTCCGTGTACGAATAGTTCAAACAGGGTCCGTTTTCGGTACATATAATTCATTATTAAACTTATTCTATTGCGAAAGAGTGCCATAAAAAATGGTACAAAATTTACTCCAAAAACTATCACTAATAGAACACATATGGAAAATTTTGATCAATGGCCATGTTTTGTATAACAGAAGCTATAATATTCAGGTTCTAACCTGAATATCTTATGACTTTAAGTAAAGGCACCTGATGGCTTTAAGTAAAGGCACCTGATGGCTTTAAGTAAAGGCATTATAGCCCACCAATGTTCAGGGTTTTTTTAAATGTTACAAACCTGATTTTATTATGACTTGGCTGGTCATGGCTTGGTTGATCACAAATATTTTTGGTGGGGCAAGAGAACTAAAGTTTCAACACCTTTTTGCTTTTCCTCTCAGCTGCCCCTGATAAACTCCGAATGAGAAGGTCTTCTAAAATGGCTGGTAGGAAGCGACTGCGGTGAACAAAAGCAACGACACAGGTAAAATAAAACTTGTGGTGAAATTATGGTTAATATTACACTAAAAAAGATGAAAACAATAATATAAAAAAGAAATAGATCCACTGGCAAAATTCCAAGCGTAAATGCATGGGGCATTAAAAATATTCTAACTGTACTTTAGCCGTATCTGTGCAGAGGCTTTATGGTCTGGTCGTGTTGATCCACGTCTCACCAAATCAACTGGCAGGCAGAAGCAAACCTGATCATCGGAGTTACAAAGAAATAATATTAACATTCTCGTTAAAAGTAATTTATTACAAAAGTCAACTCACCTAGCGTTGTCAAATGTTGCAGATTTTGATTTTCCAATAGCTCCAAAACCAACTCCAACGGCTAAACCCTCTATTATATTAAAAGAAAAACTGCTGTGAAAATTAACACCAATTACACTGAACAACAAATGTTAACTTTTTATCCGGTTTTTTAGATTAAACATTTTCAGATAAACTTGACATGGCTTATTTCAAATCTGAAAATCGACTTGCTCTATCACATTAACTTTTAAAGTTATTTCAAAATCAAATCTGTACTAATTTTACAATACAGATAATTTGTTGAAAGATTAAGCAATTTATTTCCCCAAAATAAGCATACAGTTAAACTGTTTTACATCTCAACTGTATTTTAACAGTTCATCAATAAAAATAATAAAACTGTGATATTCTTCTGGTATTCTGAAATGTTTCAGAGTTGCTTTTGCACTTGTAAGCGATTTTTGAGTCCCTTTACAAAAACAACCAAAAGTTTCCCATCATGCTTGGACGGGGGTTTTCAGCTATTCTCTAAAAGTTTTATATCTTGGTAGCATCTTTTCACATGGTCATCACTCAACTCACCCATCTTCAATGGGGAAAAAATCTAGAAAAGAGTGCAAAAAGTCCATTTTTTTGATATATTACGGCCCCTAGTTCTCGAAACCCATTCAGTAATATGTCCACTAATTTAGAATAATTCAGCCCAATGACTGCTACGGTATTTTATTAATGAGTCATAAATCTGTTCCCGAAAAAATTCCCAACTAATTACTTTGCGTATCTCCAGCCCAAACAAAATACCTGTCTTCAGCTGTGCTTCACTCATTTTTTCAATTTTTTTATTGAGATATCGAAATCAAGCCACGGTCTTATCCGTTGCCTTGAAAAAGTTTTGGTAATAATAGCAACTGCTGGCCATTTTATCTGCCAACAATGAAAACATTCCTTTCATACCATTCTTGGCAGAGTAATGGTTTAAATAATCACAACCATTTCAAAGACATAAGAAGTACATATGTTTATATATCCCATTTGTAGCTCTCTTAAGAGATAAATTACTTAAAGTCTGCATAAATACTTGAGTTATATTGGGAATATTTCACACGTTTAAGAAGAATAATCATTGATTGATACGTCTCCTTCTGGCCCACTGGAGATTTTTTGTTACAACTACGTGGCAGTACTGGTTTCAAACTGGTTTTACTTGAATAAACGAAAAATCACCATTAGAAAGGTATATGCTTCTAACCTTGAGTTTAAAATATATCATTTATGTCCATAAAGAAGGAAACAATCTTCTATTCAAAAAATGGAAACAAATCCTTTTGCCTTAGACAGGTACCTTGGTTCAGCTATGTAGTTAGTTCCATTGTTGTTATCGGTCTCCTCTGCCAGATACAAACCCCCTAATAAGGTCATTCATTTCATCTTGATCTATTAAATATGGTGTAGTACCCAGATGACACTTAAATCTACAAACAAAGGTGGAACTATTTTGATCAGGTTCACCATCAGAATTCATGTCACTGTCCATGCTATAATCAGATGGGGCAGGTTGGTGAAGAGAAACAGGGTTTTCTGGATTATGTGGAATCAGCTTTAGTGTTGGCTCAAAGTCTGGATAAACAGTGTCAGATATATTTTTCTAGTTAAAAACAGACGTATTTGGTAAATAAAAATAGTTGTCGGAATAACAATCTTCAGATTCACCCCATGTCATATGCACAGCAAAAGGGGTTGATTTCATTTGTCAACCTAGCCACTTTGTATGTCCTGTATAGCATAATGCACAGCACAAATGTAGAGAGCATTATTCGTCTTGGTCTCCAAGTTTGCACCCAAAAGCTAAATACTAATTAAATTTATGTTTCATTCTTTCTTTCTTTCTTGAATGTAAACTTGCCACATATATAGCAGAAATTGCCAGGGATGGTTTAAAGAAACTAAACCATCCTTTTTCGTTACAGTGTAAAAGAGTTGTTTGAATACATAGTTAATAGCATATGATTTGTGCACAACTAGAATAAGCAGATAATTCACTATTTGAATTTTGAATAATGTCTACATTTCTGGCTGTCCTGTTCACAAATACTATTATCAATTTTAATCAACAGCCTATGACACTACTGATAAAAATTACCAACTGTCAGTGACTTGACAGTGTACAATCTCACTCAATGGCTATGCTAAATTAACACTTCAATACTCCACCAAGTGCTTCTTTAACTTCAAAATGAACTAAATAATAATATAGATATTATTACTTTAATTACAAAAAAATTGAGAGAATGGTATTACCGAAATAAATGTTTAGGTTTACTCTGAGTTGCAAGCCTGGATTAACGTGAATACATTTAAGAGTTTCTGTTGATAACTAAAAAAAGTACATGTGGTGGACAAAAACAAACTGAAGATATACAATCACTGAAAGCTTGAAGAACTTTATATCTGTCTGTATGTTTTGCTAGTAGCAATATGTATTATTGACATATCGGACATAGAATTTAAATGTTCCATCATTAATCAGTTTGTCAGTAACAAGTTTCTCACATTTGGTCATAATAATATTTGCTAAGGTTATAAACATGGTCCTTGACCATGTTTATAACCAGAAGCTGATTGCAACAACATTATCAAAGAAAACTCTTTAAAAACTCATCCTTGATACTTGCTAAATAACTGTGTTGACTTTTAACAACACAATATATGAGCAGAAGGGTGGGGCCAGCATGGGGGCATCATTATGACTGGTGTTAATGAATATTATTATGACCAAATGTGAGTAACTTGTTACTGACAAACTGATTAATGACGGTACATTTACAACCACCACAGCTGGTTCAAGAAATAATAAGCAATCTCATTCTAGGAGCAAAATAGCTGTTATTCAGTTAAAGTATGAATCACTACATTTCTAGTAGAGAAGAACAAATTTATTCAAGCCACACGTTTTTTAACAGTCATCTCTTAAGAAAATTCTTCTTGCAACTATCCTTAAATATGCTTAGTTGTAACAGTGATGGGTCCAGTGTCAAAATGAATAAAAAGGGAAAAGGTGCCACATCTGATAATCTATAATGTAAATATGGCTTAACTACACTGATTTACATACTACGTTCTGCTTGCACACAAATGGATGGTTATTTTACCCAGGGAACGTTGTTAGAAAAGAGATAAAATTAGCGCTTCATGACAATTATAAGGGTACACTTTATCACTACATAAAGTAATGTAATTCCAAGATACATTACAAATTGAGCTGACCTGGAACATTATGTACTGTTATAGCAATAATGAGTAATAAAATCCTTCTCCAGCTCCTTTGATCTATCTGTAGTTTGTGATTATTTTTTGTCTCAACTTTTGTTGGACCATCTACTTGTACAAAATTTGTAGTGTTTTCTTCTTTTTTCCTCTTTATTATTATTATATTTTCTGATAAAGACTTTGAACTATCATTTAATATATCCTTTTCAGTATCTCCCAAACCATCTGAAATACTTGAAAATGGGCTGTTTCCATCATCTTTTTTGGGCTTTTCAAAACCAAATGCAATTTCTGATGATGTTACTCCCTACAACAACAATAGCAGCAATAACAACATATTAAAGTTCAGTATTCAGCAAAAATACTGCAACTAAAACCCTGTATTTGTTACGTTTATTAAACTTTGAATGGATGTTGCTTTATATTATTTTCAAAATCCTTTAAAGTCTAACTGGGGTAAGGGCTACTGGAAGCAAGTCCTTGTTGACTTTTTAACAAATATCAATGATGATGATGATCAATACTGATTTAAAGAAGACTAGTAAGGTCATATGGTACAATATATTTTTAGACTATCAACACTGACAAGGCTTAGAATTTCTTGTTAGGTAACTGTCTATTACGTTAGTGCCTTATTAATATTTATTTTTTCCTCTTATTTTTTCCTTTAGCATTCTTTATCACATGCTTTGGTTTATATAAGTATACATGCACAGGATAAACTACATTTTATTGCAACTTCAAGTTTCTTGTATTAAATTTGTATGCCAATTGACAATAAAAGTCTTTAGCTAAGTCAAGCAGCAGCACAGTCTTAAGAAGTGGTATGAAAGTGTTCAGTTGCCACAAGAGAGTGAAGCAAGCATCAATGAAAGGCTGTCTGAAAGAAAATCAGTCTCCTGTAAGGGTTGGGTTACTTTAAACAGAGCTAAAATAAAAGTTGGCTGGATTAAAAATTATCTTAAAACCCAATGTTTTAAATTGTAGCTTTTGCAAAAGGTACATTGATTAATTGACTTAATAAGTCACTGTCATAGAATCATAAATTCTTTACTTTTTTTCAATCAAGCACTGTTGCTAACTGATAGATTATACTTTCAGGGAAAATTTCATGACGTACCAATATTGGCATAATTAGATCTGATCCAAAAACAAATATTGCCCCTAGCAAAAATCCAATACTGACAGGCAAAAACGCATATGCTCCCTCTTCCCCATAGAGCCCAGAATTGGCTGCCATTTCAATTGCAGGGCTAAGCAAAGACCAGTATGATGCAGCAAGCATGACCTGAAACAAGTTGAAAGATAAATTTGTTATCAATTAGTATTATAACAAACCAACAAGTCACCTATGACCTAAATAACAGCTTCTAAATAGAAGCCTTTCTTAACAGACCAATAAATCTTTAAATGTTGATTAAAAACACTATACCATATACTATACAAAACCAAGGGTATTTATTCTTTCATTATATTTTGACATGTTGTAATAATTATCTGCTTATATTGCTGTCTGAGCTGAGATACTTTCTATAGAAGTAAAATCCAGGTCTCAAAACTACATTACACATGTATACTTCTAAAGTTAATAGTTGCAACATATAACAATGTTGAAAATTCTTAACTTTGCACACTGAGTGGATCCCATAGATAAAGGGACTTTATTGTCATGTCATGAGTTGCAAGGTTTTATTTGCTATGTATCAAGAGATCTTTCTCATATGATTGGGCTACTAAATTGACTATTAAACTTCAACAGTGCTGACCTATGTATAGACAGGGATCAAGTTGTTTTGAGGAGCACTACCAATGTATTACCAATAATTATGGGTCAGAGTATTATAAGTTCATGGAAAACAACCAAAAGCTACACAAATTAAACAATTACACAGAAAGAATGATATGGATACCTAAACAGTTTGACAGACAAATAGATGGATGGATGGATGGATAGAACAAATATCCTTAAAATGGGGTGAGTTTTCACAAGAGCTTTGCAAGAAGCTAAGAGGATTTAAAATCAGCCTTACAGAAAACTAAATGATTTTCCTGTCTTCATAAATATTAAATTTAACCACCCATTGTCAATCTTGAATCGACAACTTGATACTAGAAAATTCCTTATTTTAATTAAATGATTCAACACAGCTATTCCTCATAAAACAAGGTGTTTAAGATAAGTGATTTTGATGAATCTTCATAGGCCAACTATCAGCTGAGCAATTATCTACATCTTGTAGTCATACCCTTAACAATATCTTGTATTACTTACAACCCCATAAAAATGTTTGTTATCAAATTCTTGAATGAAATCCCACAAGTTTTGGACAAGTAATTTCCAAAATGCGCATGAATTAACATAATGTTCATTCACACAAAAATACTAAGTTACAGCAGTCTTGACAATACCCATTCAATTATTTAATAGGCACAATAAGCATGTGTTTAATATAGCAAATAAGGCAATACACATGATAGCAATAATTGTCAGGTGGCTAAAAGCCTTTTTTAGCAGAAGTAGATCCTGAAAAGGCCAGGTTTCCATACATTATGCAAGGGATGACCAAAGAAATTAGGTTTTAGAATTGCCCAACAAAGGAGAAGGACCAATCAGGACATTGTGGACAGGGCATGTATAAGAAAGGATGACAGAGAAGTGGCAACAAATGAAGCTGATTTAAAGACTGCTTTGAAAAGCGATTATGCAGGGCTGCTGAACACTCAGTTTTCATGGGACAGAGATGTTTTGAGAGGCATTGAAACAATGTTAGGACCACCAATTCTGATTATAAAAGACATGGTGATAGAGGATGTCAAGAAAATGAAAAATGGTAAGGCAGGAGGACCTTTGGGTATAGTGGCTGAGATGTTGAAAGCTTCAGGTGAAAGAGGAATATGGATGGTAACTGATTTGGCAAATCAGATCAATAAAGAGGACACAATACCAGAGGAGTGGGAACTTAGCACCATTGTAAATTGCTACAAAGGAAATAGAGAAGCATTGGGCAGAGGAAATTATAGGGAATTAACGTTAATGGATAAAGTTTTGAAAGTTATTGCAAGGGTCATTGAAAAATAAATAAAAAATGAAATAGGCATTGATAGCATACAATTTGAATACATGCCTGGATGAGGAACAACTGGTGCTTCTTTCATTCTGAGACAGTTGCTGGAAAAGTATCTGGCCAAGAAAAGGAACATCTTCTTTGCCTTTGTTGACTTGGAAAAGGTATTTGACAAAGTTACAAGAGGTAACTGATGTGGTCTGGTGGGAATTGAGGAAATTGGGAGCAAGTGAGTGGTTCGTAAAGGTGGTCCAGGCAATGTACAAGAAATCAAGGAATCCTGTGCAAATCAATAACTCTTTTACTGACGGTTTCAGTGTGGGAGTTGGTGTACATCAGGGATCTGTACTGAGTCCATTACTTTTTATCTGCATACTGGAAGCATTGTCAAAAGAGTTTCACAGTGGGTGTCCAGAGGAAATGCTTTATGCTGATGACTTAGTTTTGGAAAGTGATACTGTTGAGGGACTTATGGAAAAGCTGAAAATATGGAAAAGGGGTATGGCAAGCAAAGGCTTATAAAAAGTCAAAAACTAAAGTGATGGTCGGGTGCTCTGATTTTGGTAAGCCTAAAACAAAGGGGAAATTTCCACGCTCGGCTTGTAGGAAAAGAGTGGGAAGCAACTCAATTTTTTGTGTTACATGCAAGCAATGGGTGCATAAAACATAAAGTGGGATAAAAGAAGGTTGTCAGAAAACTCCCCTTTCAACTGCTAAACATGTGTGGGTGGAAATATATGATGATGAAGCCTCTGGATCTGTCTTGTGTAATCTACTACATGACAGTTTCCATGGCATTCTCTTGAGTTTAGATATAATGGCAAGTATTAAAACAACTGTTGATATCAACATCATCATCATTATCATATTTAGTTTTACCTGCGTTTTACATGCTGACATGTGTTGGATGGTTCAATAAAATGGACTTCCAGGCCAGTCTGTCCTTTACCAGATCTTTGGTGATATTTTTTGCCTCAAATCCAGTTTAATTACTTCCTCCCGTGTTTTCTTTGGTCTCCTTTTCAAAACAGCACCTTCCACTTTCATTGATATGCACTTTTTAACCCAATTATTGTCATCTTTTCTCTCCACATAACCACACCAACGAAGCCATCTTTTCTGCATGCACTCCCCATAGAGCTTAGCCTGTCCTTCTGGGTTACATTACATAACCACTGAATCATACTCATATGTCATTTCTTTCCATGCTGTTCAGATTTCAGCTTTCACTGGCCATGCTTTGCTGCCATACACCATAATACTCTGTTCAAATGCCTGGTAGATGATGCCTTTGGTTAGAAAAGATAGAACTCTACTGGTTAACAGTGGCAATAGTTCACAGAACTTACTCAATCCACTCCTCACCCTTGCAATCACACTTGCATCTGCCCCTCCACTGACATTTATGGTGTCACCAGGGTAACAGAATGTCTCCACCACTTCAAATTGTTGGTAAAGGAGCTGTTAATTCTTACCTGACTCCTTGCATGCCCTTTGTCCATCCACAGGCATGCTCTACAGCTGTCAACATGGCATCTTTCATCTGTTTCCATTGCTCTTCAACATTGACTTTAGTTGGCCTTGCACTCACAACTTCATTTACTTTGTCCTCAAAAGGCTGTCTTGCTTTCTTGTCATGCAATTTCCTGACCTTTTGTCTTGGTAAAAACTTCCTTTTTAATTCCTGTTATTTCTTCACCTTCAAATCACATACAACTGGCTTATGCTGGGTCACAATCTATTCACCTGAGTTCACTTTCACATCATGAACACATTTTCTGCCCTTCTTCCTCACCAAAACATAGCCCAATGTTGTTGATAAGCATATATTATCTAGTTTCTTGTTTATATTATTTATATGAGTGATGTAACGGGACATGGCTTAATAGTTTCTTGTCGATTCAAGACTGTAACCAAGAGGTTCCAGGTTCACTTCCACAAGTGGAGAAAAAGGCTTTGGAACTTACAAAAAAGCCATTGGTTGGTGTCAGGAAGGGCATCCAGCCAAAAAATTCCTCACTACCACATCAAACTCCCACTGCAGGGCATCATCTGAACTCAGTTACTAAGAAAAATGACATTTAAACAAAAAAAATACTATAATTAGACACCAAACCACTGCTGGTGCAAACAACATGCTATGGCACATTATTAAAAAATACTGATTCAATTTTACATACCCCTGCTGCAAACCCAAGGCTTCCATCAAGTACTTTTCTCTGTATATGAAAAATACCATGCAAAATTGTCAAAAAAACAGAACCAATGGTAACTTCTTTAGCATACATAAAAAATGTATGATACACCAGGAAACATTCCATTAAAGCATAATATGTGCACCAAAAATGGCCTTGAAATTTTAAACACTATTAAATACCACATATCACAATTAAAGGTATCATGTTAAAATAATGCAGAAAATAACAAATAATTTGAAAGAAAGTCCCCTCAAAAACTAAAGACTCACTCTCTATTGCATGCCATTTTACCAAAGTAAAAAACTAGTGCCTCCCCTTCATTGGAGCAGCTGGTTTTTGGAAATGACATTAGGTCAAGTAACAGACAAAACTAACCTTCTGAAAACCCAGATAAAAAGCAACTTCAATTTTTCTCTTATGTAAGAAAGTAATATACATATATAACTTTCCTGAAAGGGTAACAATGCTGCTTATATGAATTTTGAGGATTTTTGAGGGGAATTATTTGAGGGCATCACTCAAAAGAAGGTGCATACATTCATGCACTTTAAAGTACACACAGTTGACAAACAGACCAAGAAATGGATTTACAACAATACATGAAAATGGGCCAAAATACAATTCAACAGATATTTCTCGAACAGTAGATGAAGTACAGAATGATCTGTATTCATATACTGCTGCTCTTGTCACTGAACAAGGTAATCTTTCTTAAACTTCTGATGCCCTTTTTTTCTTTTAAGTTCTCTACTTCTCTGAACAACTTCAAAAACTGAATCCTTGTGCTACACCTGTACTGTTAAGAGTTGTTCTTCCTGATTCTTTATTACCTTCTGGATGCCTTGTAGACACATTTTCTTCTTGCAAGAACTTCAGTGAGCCCCTTTCTATCCATATTTTAATTCTTGGCTAAAGACCCCTAATACACCTGCATCTTTTCTGCATCCTCTTACTCCCTATATGTTACCAACAACCATTCCAAGCTGATGTACAAATGCACCAAAATTATGTTTTATGGTAACTCACATGCAGCAATCAATCTTTTTACCCTCTTCTAAGCAAATTGCTTTCTGCAAAAATCAATTTCTGGACTGGAAAAGCCTTTTTATCTCATGAAAGCTGACAAAGATTTTTCTGTTGGTCTTTGGTTTCTCCTCTCCTTTCCTTATTTTCAGCTTCACCAAGTCAGAATTCAGATTTGACAATTTAATAGTGGCAAAGTTGTTGGCCAACTTTTACCATGATTAGTTAGCAGAAGGTTTTGTGGTTTAAAACCTATACCTTGGCAGTGTACTACATTAAGCTATATTTATTTTACTCATTATTACTATACTGTGAAATGTGAAAGCTGATTTGAAGCTTTTAGATATAAATGAATAATTGACTGTGGATCGTCTGGCATGGAGAGCAGCAATTTGTGGAAAACATGGCAAAGAAGTGCGTCCAGCCCCAGCTGCTGGGAACAAGAGACGTTAAACCGTGCAGTAAGTAAGAAAGTAAGTACTGTCAATCTGTCAAAAACAGATAAAAGTGTGCATATTTTAAGTGACACAACCTTACCTTACCCAGGTGCCACATCCTGCTGGATGCAGGCTACCACTGTTTGCCACATGTCTCTGTCTCTCATCATTCTGGTCATTGGAGCAGTTTGCCATTGCCCAACTGTTATCTTTACCAGTCCACCCACATATTTCACTCTTAGGCTTTCTCTTCCTTACTGCTCCTCAATCTTCCCACTGAGGCAAAGTTCTTTCCTTTCTCCATGCCTAACAACATGTCCTTTAAAGCACAGCTGCCTAACCCCCACACCTGACAGCAAGGCTTTCTTTACTTCAGCCTGGGCCAACACCTCCTCATTTGCTCTTCTGGCTGTCCAGGAAATCTTCAGCATTCTTCTCCAACACCACATCTCCATAGTTTCAAGTTTTTTAAAGACCCCCAAAATAGACCATCAGTTATTTTTTAGATATAATTATTTTTAACAAATCCAGATTGACACACTATGTTGTTCCAAACACATTGCCTGAATCAAAATGATTACTTTGCAGCTAGTCTAAGCAATACATTCACTGCTATATTTAACAAAAAAAAAATTATTTTGGGAGTATATTTTTATTAGGAGCCAATATGTTTGAAATGTGTTTCCTTGAGATAATATTAAAACTAATGCAGTAAGAGGTGTTGTACTTTATCCTGACAGTTCCATTAAAACTGCATTGCAGTTTTAACTTGATACAACTATGATATTTATGTGTAATACAGCCACAAGATATGACCTCGCAATTCCAATCAAATTAACCTGAAGCTTAAACTCAAGGCTGCAAAATATGATCCTTTTTGCTTATATTACCAGCTATGAAAACATGTGTGGCTTTGATGCCATGGGGGATCTATTTACCTTATTATCATGACATACCACAATAAAAGATGTTGGATCTGTGTTCATGCGCCTCATGCAGAAATTTTAGTGAAAAAAGCACTTAGACAGAATAAATGTGCTTCAGCTACAATGGTTTTAATCTAAGGTGACCAGATTTTTCCGATGAAAAAAAAGGATGCCTGAAGTTTCGTAGAAAATAATGACTGTTCATAATTTTAGTCAACAGTATTCTATTGCAATACAAGTCTGCATGTACATTGCACCTGATACGAAGAATCCAATAGTTAAGTGATATACTGCCCTCTCTTAGTAGTAATATATACTTTGCAAACAGTCAATTATTTATGAATCATAAGCAGTTTCTGAAAATTACTCAACTGTAACTGACCAGTCAGAGATCGTACTTTTTGGAGGAGTGAATCTGCTTCAGCAAGTTTTGGGGTTTTCAGCAACATGGCATGGAAGCCTGTGCAGGAAACTCCTCGATTGTTGTACTTGACTGTGAGCATAGACTTGATGTTCTCAATGCTGAATTGCTTGTCTGACATCCATATGTCATTCATTACCAAGAACACACACTCAACAGGAGCAGTCGTTCCAGGCAAAGCAAGGAAGAACTGGATTGTCTTTTGCAGTTTGGAGTGGCAAATGCTCTCTCCAGTGAAGTGCGAGAGCACCTCAACCCACTTTGTAGCAGGTTTCAGACCCCTCTCCCTCCATTGACTCAGTTTACCGTCAGTCAGGAAGATATGAAGATGTCTAATCTCATCAAAGAGCTTGTTATCGTCGACCATGAGAGACCACGATGAATCAGCACCTTCGAGAGAGTTCTGCACATTGTCCCAAATTCTTCTACTACATGTATATCCTCAAGAGATTTCACCATCCAGAAGTGTTGATGAATTATGGTATAGTTTATTGTTTTAATGACTGTATCTGTGTGTGCATATTCCATTCAAAAATTTGGTTCAGAATGGGTGTTGTTTCTCATGTGGTACGCAAATGCTTATTGAGACTTACTGTGATATTCGCCAAGCACTAATTTGCCTCTCGCACCATGGTGTTACAGCCTGTTAAACTCACAGACTTTATGTATCACTGCGTCATGACTCACCAGTGTCTCATCAGTAAGCCATTAGCCCATCAGTGCCATCACTCAACACAAGTCATTGCTACACCCCGTCGTAACCGACATAAAGGTCTGTTGAAGGCATTTTTGGGCATGTGCATCGACTGTATAGGTGTCCTTTATACCAAAGAGCTGTCCCTTATTTCTGCTTTCGAATAATGATTAAATGGGGAAAAAATCCTACCAAGGTAGTTATTTCCGCGAATAAAGGACATAAAGGGCAATAAAGGACATAAAGGGCAATAAAGGACAGGAAAAAAGAAAAGGACACGGATCCAAAACAAAGGAAAGTCCTTTGAAAGAAAGGACGTCTGGTCACCTTATTTCCTTATTTTAATCGAAACATTTTGATTCGTTTTGTTTGTTCCAAACTACGGGATTCTTTGCATACGTAGCAAAGTCTTTATATAAGCTGTAGCTGTCAGGTGAGCCACCCAAATAGTCCTTCAAATCTGTACATCTCCCCAAGCAGAAGCCATTCTTCTGCATCCAAACAGGACCTTGACGGCCTTTTCAGTCTTTCTTATGAAGAACAATTCTATGCTCTGCTATTAAATGTTTTTTTCTCGAAAACCCAATTGCAATAAAATCGTAAGCACATTTTGAATCATTTATTTACATGCAGCCCTCGTATTTCACAGACTGTTTGCAAATGAGTGTTAAGCCTTTGTAGTACCAAGGAATTTTAGCCGTTGACCTAAATCTTGACGAAGATGTGGCCAACGGCGATTTTGGGAAAAAAAAGATTAAAAAATAACAAGATGAGGCAGATTTCTATTTACCTTTCGGCATGGCACAGCATAGCAGCGATATGAGCGCTACATTATGTTTAAAGGTACCCAGAGGGACAAGTAAACACAGAATTTTTTCTGTGTTTTCCCCCTTTTTATCTTTATCGCTCTCCTGTACCGACATGCAATTACTCTCATAACAAAGATTGCATTTTTCAATACAACATTCTAAATAAATAAATTTACTTATACGACAGACACACAGGACACAATGCTTGCAGATGTCCCCGACTGATCCATTATATGCATTTCTGTAGTCATGCCCGAATAATTCCCAGCAAAATTTACGAAGGCTTGCTGATAACATTTACCTTTATTTGGCGGGCTAATGAACAGACCTGGCTTGTTAGCTACTCCTTTAAAATGCATACTGATATAAAAAAAGTGAATACCTGACTACTGTTGAACACAAAAACAAGTGCAGCCCCAGCAGCTGTAAGACCCCATGTGAAAAGTGTGCCAAGTAAGGCTTGGGTTACTGGCGAGTATCCAACAATCATTATGTGATAAAAATATCTTATACCACCAACTTAAACTTCTTTCTAATTCTGGAGCTGCGTGATTAACAGTCATATGAATCAACCAACAACCCTTCTATTCAGCTGTATTTCTTTGGTTTCCATGGTGTGACAGAATCACCGCAAATATTTCTGACATGAACTCCATTCACAAAATACACTGACGGGTTGTTCGACTTGAAACAAAATTCCCGCCAGGACGTGTCACAGTGAGTACAGACATGGAGGACTACGTCCTTTGACGTTCATGATGGTAGCAAAGCTTTCCCTTTCTCTCCCTCAGCACCCAAGCGGAACTTTTCAGACCAGTCAGTCATGGAAAATCTATTTATTGTGTTCAGAGGGGTGAGAAATGAAGTAAAGAAAATTAATAGATAATTTGAAGCGAAATGGCTTGTTGAGTCTTCAAGTGACGCTTCGATGAAGGACCAATGCACTGCATAATAATTGCAAATATTATCAGGCGTGTCACCAAAGGAGGGTCTGTGGTTACGATGCCTTCTTCTTTTTTCGAAAGATTCCCCTGTTAGAAGTATAACTGTTTTTTAAAAAATAGCATGCATTTTGAAAGGGTGATCACACGATTTCTTTTCCAACCGATAATTTCAGAACATAAAGCAAGTAAACAAAACCGAAAAACGTCATTTTGATAACTGTTTTTCCACCCTTCTCTATGGGTAAGAATGTTGGAGGATGACAGAGACCTTACCAAACTGGTAGTTTGCCACACCAAGAACCTTCAAGGAAACCTTATTTGGCCTTATATCATCTCAAATACTATCTTAAATATTATTTTAAATGACCAACTGCTCCTTCTCAATAAACATCTTCTTCATAAAAAAGTGGAGATACGTTAGGCATGTCTTTGGAAAGGAGTAAGAAAATATTATATACACGCCCCTCCTCTATAGATCAGAGGGAAAGAGGAAGAGAGGAAGACCTAAGATCACCTGAAGCACCATATAGGAGATTGCTAAGAGAAAACAGAAATGGAGGACATTTGTTACTGCCCTACACCTCAGCTGGCAAAAGAAGCAGTAACAACGTAAAAACTTGAACGTAAAAAATGTTAAAGTACACAACCATTCCTACCTGAATAAAAAAGTGACAAAGTTGTAGCTGACTTTAAAGAGAAACATTTCAGTAATTAGTTTACTTATCATATTGTAATTGCAAAATTCCAATGCAAGTAAATAAACAGTATTCTGTTATCGTTTAACTCAACAGTTATTTTATACCTTTAATTTACAAACTTAGATAAAAATACAGAAAAGAGATCTGGAAAAAGTCCAGACACTATTTTTAAACGTTAGTACAAAGTAGGTGCTAGACGCAACTTTCTTGGCCACAACATATTTTCTTATTAAAATGAATGTCTTCCTAATTTCGGTGAATGTCAAAGGTCTCCTTACGTGCCTGAGTCTCGTTCAAAAAGCACCAATACTCAGCAGACATCCTAAGCTTAAAGCTGTGTGCATGTTCGTGTCACTTCTAGTAACACTAGCTTCTGCAGAATGTCTTTTTATAAAATTAAAACCATAATAACAGAATTATACCCACCTTTGAGAACGTGACGTCTGCCAGAGCTTGCTTTGTTGTCTTCTAGGAAATAAAAAGTTTACAACTTAAAATATAGGAAGTATAATTCACACTTGCCAAGACAAAGCAAGAAAAAAAACGCTGTCAGATGCAGATAAAATGTGTCACCTAAACAAAAAAAAACTCGCTTTGTACATATTTTCTACGACTCTTTAGTAATATGGCTTTTATTACCACGAAGAATATTTTGTTACTGAGCTGTTTTATGGAAAGTACCAAGTATTATTCAGGTAAACATTTTTCCAGAAAAAAATTGGGTTTTTTTACATAGTGATTTTGGTATAGGCGTTTCATTCTGTTTTTCATATATTGGAACATTTAGATCGTCTTATGGAGATACTATGTATCCTTTATAATATATTTTCAGGTCATTCTGCCAGGTTGCTTTGTATATAATCTTTTGCATTACAGAGATGTAATTCTCTCTCATTTTTCGTGGGGGTGGGGTTGATCTTTTGCAAAATCAGAGTCATGCATATGAAGATTGCGTTTTTTTCAAACTGGCGATCTTAACTGTATCTTGTTCTTATTTGGTAAATGAAATTTAATTGTTTTCCGCACCTATGTCTTAGACAAGATTAAATATAAGTCGATTAGCTTGTTTTGATTTTGAAAAAACTTTCTTAGTTTTGTTTGTTGTCGATTTTCAGCGGTCACCCACCTTTGCTTATGACGATGTAGCGGAGATATGAGAACCGCGGCTTAATGGTTAGTGCAACTGCACCTAACCAGAAGTTCCGGGTTCGATTCCCCGAGCGGATGACTTTGGAAATTCACAAAAGAAAATGTCATTGGTTGGCGTCAGGAAGGGCATCAGGCCAGGAAATTACTCACTGCCAAATCCAAGTCCCTGTGAAGGGCACCGTCTGAGCCCTAGTTACTGGGGGGAAATGACGTTAACACCAAAATGTAGCGGAGGTATGTACTGGAGTTGACAAATCACATAATTAATCTTGCTCCTTTATTGGATGCAAAAGTGTCTTTGACCAAACCAATCTTCAGCTGCTATAAATATGAAAAACTAATCTCGCCTTATGCTGGGTTGCCCGGTAGGATCAGACATACACTAGCTCGTCCAATGTATATTAAGGTATTATTTATATTTTATATAAAATATATATTATATATTTTATATGAGCCGAAGCATAACAGCGACTTTCCTTTGTTTTTCAATTTTGAATCCCTCTCCTTACTTTCTCCCTCTCCTTAACCTTATCGGTAGACGAAGGTCTGTAGCAAGATTTGACAAAGTATCAATTATTTGGTACTACCCTAACCCCACACTACTACGGAGAAAAACATTAAGGAAAAAGGCTGCAACCGACAAATGAAGCAAAAGAAAGCCAGACAGCTGATTCCACAATTGATGAAAACCGCAAAGCATGCTGTAGAAAATAGAGATGCTTTTTTAGTTTTTACGCACGCTTGTTATAACGTAACGTATAATTAGCATATTTATCTGAACAGTTGTGATTGGTTTATTGTAATGCGCATGCATGTTTTTTAACACAAGACTTGTAACATATTTTAGAATTCAGACTCACAAGAAATTTCATAAAAAGCAGAAGTATCTGTGTGATTTTTTTCTTTCTGGCTTTTTGAAGATGCAGTTACCTCAACGGGCCTGCTGACGCCACAGTCGTGGGTTAGGACTGGCTGTAAAAAAAATTTTTCCTGACTTGAAGGCTACAGGGTGTATGTTAGTAAAGTTTGGTTTTTATTGGTGACTAAAGCAAGATAAATCGGTAACGGGTAAAAACTCCAAACCTCAAAGAACTTATCGCCTCGTGAGGAAGGCAATCCAACAGCTACCTCAAGACAAAGGACCATTAGTGGTCCCTCTTAATAAATTAGTTGGATTTTGTGTAATAAAAAAGGGAAACTTTCGACCAGAACTTAGACATAAAGGAAACTATTGATTGCTACAGTGATTTATTACATTCCGGAAAGTACGAGCAACCACCTGTTGAAAAAGTGACGTTCAAAGATATACTTACAATATCTAGTTGTGATGTCCTGATGCTCACACATGATGGTTACTTCCGGCAAGTGGAAGGCTTCGCTATGGAAAGTCCCCTTGTCCCTTCATTAACATGGAAGGCATGCTAAATTTTCCTCGAGGTACACACAAGATCGATCAAGTGACAATTGATCGCTAAAAAACTGCAGCAGACAAATAAACTTTACTCGACATTAAAATTTACCATGAAATAAGAACTTGCATGGTCTATTGCTTTTCTGGGTATACAAATTGTCCATGAGAAAGGAAAATTAACATCTACTTGGTATTGCAAGCCCAGTTGCAAAAAGCTGTCAGTAAATTTTCACATCTTAGATCTAAAAAGTACAGTAAATTAATCATATCTGGTTTCATTCGTCACAATTACCGACCTTGCAGGACTTTGAAAAATGAACTCAATATCCTCCCTTATTTTATGATCCTATAATTAAGAAAACGCTCTCAAATATCGTTCTACGACTGTGAATGAGCCGAATTGTGAAAAAGTAGTTGACTGATTGATTTTTGTGGAACACCAAAGGCCGATCATAGACAATTACAAGAGAAGCATCAAGTATTGAAATGAAACAGCACCATTCCAATGAGAAAAATAAAAACTGTCCTTTCTTCGTTAAAACCACCTCTAAAAATAAAAAAATTAACTTTACTCGACATTAAAATTTACCATGAAATAAGAACTTGCATGGTCTATTGCTTTTCTGGGTATACAAATTGTCCATGAGAAAGGAAAATTAACATCTACTTGGTATTGCAAGCCCAGTTGCAAAAAGCTGTCAGTAAATTTTCACATCTTAGATCTAAAAAGTACAGTAAATTAATCATATCTGGTTTCATTCGTCACAATTACCGACCTTGCAGGACTTTGAAAAATGAACTCAATATCCTCCCTTATTTTATGATCCTATAATTAAGAAAACGCTCTCAAATATCGTTCTACGACTGAGAATGAGCCGAATTGTGAAAAAGTAGTTGACTGATTGATTTTTGTGGAACACCAAAGGCCGATCATAGACAATTACAAGAGAAGCATCAAGTATTGAAATGAAACAGCACCATTCCAATGAGAAAAATAAAAACTGTCCTTTCTTCGTTAAAACCACCTCTAAAAATAAAAAAATTAACTTTACTCGACATTAAAATTTACCATGAAATAAGAACTTGCATGGTCTATTGCTTTTCTGGGTATACAAATTGTCCATGAGAAAGGAAAATTAACATCTACTTGGTATTGCAAGCCCAGTTGCAAAAAGCTGTCAGTAAATTTTCACATCTTAGATCTAAAAAGTACAGTAAATTAATCATATCTGGTTTCATTCGTCACAATTACCGACCTTGCAGGACTTTGAAAAATGAACTCAATATCCTCCCTTATTTTATGATCCTATAATTAAGAAAACGCTCTCAAATATCGTTCTACGACTGAGAATGAGCCGAATTGTGAAAAAGTAGTTGACTGATTGATTTTTGTGGAACACCAAAGGCCGATCATAGACAATTACAAGAGAAGCATCAAGTATTGAAATGAAACAGCACCATTCCAATGAGAAAAATAAAAACTGTCCTTTCTTCGTTAAAACCACCTCTAAAAATAAAAAAATTAACTTTACTCGACATTAAAATTTACCATGAAATAAGAACTTGCATGGTCTATTGCTTTTCTGGGTATACAAATTGTCCATGAGAAAGGAAAATTAACATCTACTTGGTATTGCAAGCCCAGTTGCAAAAAGCTGTCAGTAAATTTTCACATCTTAGATCTAAAAAGTACAGTAAATTAATCATATCTGGTTTCATTCGTCACAATTACCGACCTTGCAGGACTTTGAAAAATGAACTCAATATCCTCCCTTATTTTATGATCCTATAATTAAGAAAACGCTCTCAAATATCGTTCTACGACTGAGAATGAGCCGAATTGTGAAAAAGTAGTTGACTGATTGATTTTTGTGGAACACCAAAGGCCGATCATAGACAATTACAAGAGAAGCATCAAGTATTGAAATGAAACAGCACCATTCCAATGAGAAAAATAAAAACTGTCCTTTCTTCGTTAAAACCACCTCTAAAAATAAAAAAATTAACTTTACTCGACATTAAAATTTACCATGAAATAAGAACTTGCATGGTCTATTGCTTTTCTGGGTATACAAATTGTCCATGAGAAAGGAAAATTAACATCTACTTGGTATTGCAAGCCCAGTTGCAAAAAGCTGTCAGTAAATTTTCACATCTTAGATCTAAAAAGTACAGTAAATTAATCATATCTGGTTTCATTCGTCACAATTACCGACCTTGCAGGACTTTGAAAAATGAACTCAATATCCTCCCTTATTTTATGATCCTATAATTAAGAAAACGCTCTCAAATATCGTTCTACGACTGAGAATGAGCCGAATTGTGAAAAAGTAGTTGACTGATTGATTTTTGTGGAACACCAAAGGCCGATCATAGACAATTACAAGAGAAGCATCAAGTATTGAAATGAAACAGCACCATTCCAATGAGAAAAATAAAAACTGTCCTTTCTTCGTTAAAACCACCTCTAAAAATAAAAAAATTAACTTTACTCGACATTAAAATTTACCATGAAATAAGAACTTGCATGGTCTATTGCTTTTCTGGGTATACAAATTGTCCATGAGAAAGGAAAATTAACATCTACTTGGTATTGCAAGCCCAGTTGCAAAAAGCTGTCAGTAAATTTTCACATCTTAGATCTAAAAAGTACAGTAAATTAATCATATCTGGTTTCATTCGTCACAATTACCGACCTTGCAGGACTTTGAAAAATGAACTCAATATCCTCCCTTATTTTATGATCCTATAATTAAGAAAACGCTCTCAAATATCGTTCTACGACTGAGAATGAGCCGAATTGTGAAAAAGTAGTTGACTGATTGATTTTTGTGGAACACCAAAGGCCGATCATAGACAATTACAAGAGAAGCATCAAGTATTGAAATGAAACAGCACCATTCCAATGAGAAAAATAAAAACTGTCCTTTCTTCGTTAAAACCACCTCTAAAAATAAAAAAATTAACTTTACTCGACATTAAAATTTACCATGAAATAAGAACTTGCATGGTCTATTGCTTTTCTGGGTATACAAATTGTCCATGAGAAAGGAAAATTAACATCTACTTGGTATTGCAAGCCCAGTTGCAAAAAGCTGTCAGTAAATTTTCACATCTTAGATCTAAAAAGTACAGTAAATTAATCATATCTGGTTTCATTCGTCACAATTACCGACCTTGCAGGACTTTGAAAAATGAACTCAATATCCTCCCTTATTTTATGATCCTATAATTAAGAAAACGCTCTCAAATATCGTTCTACGACTGAGAATGAGCCGAATTGTGAAAAAGTAGTTGACTGATTGATTTTTGTGGAACACCAAAGGCCGATCATAGACAATTACAAGAGAAGCATCAAGTATTGAAATGAAACAGCACCATTCCAATGAGAAAAATAAAAACTGTCCTTTCTTCGTTAAAACAACCTCTAAAAATCATTAAGAAGCGGAGTCGTGTATCCAATTCGGGATGTGATTTTGTCATCTATTATCCTGAATTAGAGAGGACTCGATATATTCTGTAATGGTTGCTAAACATATGGAGTACTACAACAATGAAAAGAAAGTAAATAACTTGAACGTAATAGCCTCTAAAGCTAGGAGCTTGAATTATCTGATGACACTGGAAACCCTGATTATAGGAACTAAAACCAAACTTTTACAGAAGAGGTAAATACATGAGCAGGATGCTGATAATTAAAATGTTTATATATGGTCACATATATATATATGATGAGTCACTCGAGACTGTACGAGGTTCTTAATCGTTCTCATAAAATTTTTTGTTGAATATGTTTTAAGTTTTGCTCCTGAGTGTGTGTTCGAAAACTGCTGTTTATTAAAACCATGTTTTAAAATAGCATCTATCCTTTCTTTTTAAACCTGACGATAAAAGTAATAATTACGAAATATATTGTTGAATAAGTATAATGACATAAATTCTTTTTCGTAAAACCGAGACAGATTCAACAGAATAGTCTTTGTCGTTGATGATGCTGCCAGAGTTATTAAATCAAAGAGACAAAAGTATGTTCTTTCCCTTACTGATGGAGCCAAGTGTATGATACTTGGTGCAAACGTTTTAAATCAGCTTTACTACATTTATTTACGTAACTGGCTAACGCACCTAATACCTTATTGTGCAGAAAAAGTAAAGGGACTCTTCCAAAACTTTCATAATTTTACTACAAAAGTCGAATCAGCAGTATAGAGGAAGAAGGGCCGCAAAGAAACATTTGTCAACATTTCAATTCCTCCAGAACCCGTGCCTAACGGGTTGGTAAGGTGCCTAATAGTAGCTATTTTATGCAGAGGATTGCCCCATCGTGAAATAGATGGTCATTAAACTTGGAGAGAATAGACTGCTCTTCGCAAGAACAAGAGAATCGTTAATGACAGTGATTTATGTACTTCTTCCATGAACAGTTCACTCTGCTATGTATGCTCAATGTACTTGATGGAAAGGGTTGACGTCACATCTTATAGTATTTTTATAGATATAGATATCTCAATGCACTGGATGTCCATAAGGTCCCTCAGAAATTGCATCCTATCTTGAAGGAAGACAAAATCTAAATCTTCAATTATGAGACTCGTCCACCTGTTATTTCTCCAGCTTTATAAGGGGAAATTGCAACTGTGCCAGGGGTCTCTACCCGCCGTGGCAATGAGTTTGTTAGATTTTATAATTTCTTATCAGGCCAAAATTTTCAACAAAAAACATAAACAGGTACCTGAAAATACACTACAACAGTGTATTTTGACAGGTGTGAACTTAATAAGCTCATGATTATTCATGGGCCATGATGTCAAATAGTTATATTTGCTTGTATAATTGCAGTAACATTTGATAACAGAATGTTGTACAAGTAAGAAAAATGCGCGCTTTTAACCGTAGTGAGTTGACTCCAGCTCTTAAATGATAGTAGACAAACAGATTGGGTAACTGTAAGCACAATTTGTGACGATTTTAGAGCACATCAGTAACTAGTCTTTTTCGGGCAAAAAAACTTGGCCTTCTGATAACCGTGTAGCAATGTCTAAACTGAACATCCTATACCACTGGGTGGAAATTTTTATCTTAGTTTTCGTATCATTGATGTAGTTGCCTTCATTATTCCATATCTTATGAGCAAATTAGAAAAAACAGCTGCTTACTTCCCTGGATGTAGAACATACCTACATTATACATATTTGTTGAATGAAGAACGGATTACCGAATACATATTATATTTAAAAAAATTTCATTCTAAATAACTGTGAATTGCTTCGTGTACGTAAAATCGCCGTAAAAATACTAGGGACAATAAAAATAAAGAAAAAGGAACTGATTGGTAGAGAAACTTATGGATGAGATGAGACAGTAGCTCTGAAAGCCTGTATGTTGTATGTATGTTGTAAGAACTTTTATTGACTTTGCTGTACTTTTCGGGTAACTGTATTTGGCAATGGTGACCTGGTGAGGCTAATTACACGATCATCATCTGGAAGGAAATATCATAAGAGCTTTGATTTCAAAATTGCTCTACTAGATAATAGCTCAAACACTTGACATGAGTTGATTTAGGTCCTCGTACGATTACAGTGCTGCCAGAACTAGTTACCATAAATATGAGCACAAATCTGGTTACTGAAATACCACAAAATAACGGTTTGTTAGACTAAGAAACTAGGAGTCTAAAAAAATGACTTGATTTAAAAAAATAGGTTTGGCAGTCAGTCGAGTCGTATGATATAATGACTCGGGTACCGGCGAGACATTGTTGACTGCATAAAAAGGTAGTAAAGCATCACAAAAAGAAAATAAAGAATACAATGCAGCCTGCAGTCTTAACCAGAAAAATACTAAAGGCTAGGTCAGTCTCTACACAATCTGAAATTAATATTTATCTATAACTGATAATATTTTAGTGTCATAGATGTAGTAATACATAAACTAAAGATCCCTCGCACACAGATAAGTAGTAATGACGAGCTCATCCCGAACTTCACCAAAAATTAAAATCCATTTTTTATATGGAAGGCTTCGTGATCCAGGCGATAATTGGATTGATACAATAGGCTCAAAGGACATACCTATGAATAAAGCTTTTTTGTTAGGATTGATGATATTCCCCCGAGTAATAATCAATTCAATGCTAGCAATAGTTTTATTGAAAAGAATTACCAATTTGAACTGAAATATAACTTCAATTGTTATGATTATGTAAGTAGAACATCGCCCCATAAATATACTTATGCAAAGTAACATTCGAAATTGAGATAGAGACGTGTCGTTATTATGTTAAGAAGCTTAACCAGATATTTACGTAACTACAACTTGCAACTTTTGCAGTTTTTACTGACGTTTCACGTTCATTTTAATTTTTGCCCAGTTCGACGTACGAAAACCTCTTCCAACCAAGCAAACTTGTTTTGCCAGGTCAAACTGTCCAGTGATATCAACATAAAAAGTGAAATACCAAAAGAGGAATTACAAGAAATAACTACAAGAAATAGAGAGTAACTAGCAATTCTGTTTAGCAAAATTCTCGCTCATAATATATAATCTTTTTAGACGAGAAGAATTTCTAGATATTGAAACCTTGTTTTGCTAAAATAATTCATAAGATGAAATGAATTGAAATATTTACAAAAATTAATTATTTCTGTTCCAATTTGCCAGCTGTTTCTTCTGTTGCTGATCCGGTAGCTGGTTGCATCTTGTAGAAATTACCTAGCTGGGAAATTCCTTCATTGGTAGACTTCTGTGTCGTACTATCTCTAGAAATTTGAAACTGTTTCCCGTTGCCTTTTGTTAAAAGGTCCTCTTGCCATACGAAACAGCCATGAAGTTTTCCTCTTTCTCGCCTTTCGCGACGTGAATCAAACTGGTGTTCAAATGAAATTTGCTCTTTTTTAGTTCTTGCAATTTTGAGATCTGTTACAGGGCATATCCCAACAGCAAAGGTATCTAATGTATTGTTACTCTCAAACCTGGTAGCAGGCCTTAATTGTCCTTTTGGTGACGCATAGTCTATCCGAAAAGTTGTGTACCTGCTGTATTTTGGTGCACGTATTGGCGTTTTCTTTCTTTCAGGAGGCCACCAATGATCCTGAACATCTTTAGTCGCTGAAGAATTTGCAAAACATATGGGTTCGTTCAGAAAGCGTGGGTTTTCATAGAGAAATGACAAAGGGCGGGGATTTGGCCTCTGTACTTGACCAGCTGCGTGTGTCTTTACTGTTGGAGCACTGCAACTTTGCTTATATATCTCCTGGTAATGGGTTTTGGGAGGTTCAGAGGAGGTTATGTCTGCAAATACTCGAGTTTTATTAAACCTACAAAAAAAAGATAGACATGGCAATGAATAATTGACCGTGAGTCAGTTTCAAAACTGCGAAACATCGATTCAAAGCAGCGACGTATGATATTTTCAAAATGTTCTAGAAATGTATGTTAATATGAGAAATCCACACAACTTAACGAGAAACCAAATATTTAGTCACATATAAATTACGTATATAACAGGAAGATGAACTTTCAAATAAATATGAGTCCGATGCTACATTTAACTTTCTCTTTTGTTCCGTTGCATATACGGTTGAGTGGTATTAAATTGGTTACATTCGTGCATGAGTACTCTATGGGTACCTCTACGAGATGATTGGTGTATTAGTTAAAAATATTTTTTCTGTTACTATGATTTCTTCTAGGGAACTGGCACGAGAGAGAAATTTCCAAAGTCCAACCAACAGAAAAAGAGTTCATTGTATGGCTAAGAATATCAGAGATCTGAAGTAATTATTTTCTTGATTCGTCTTGGACTAAATGAAAAACAATCTGACGTATCAGGAATTTCCTTACCCCTGCAGATTTTTTAAATGAACAATAAAGTGTAGAGATAAACAGCTAGATTTTTTTTCTTTTAACGTTTTTCCGCCCCACGTATCACAGTGGTACCCCAGTAATACTTACAACTATATCATCAAACTAACCACAACGTTCTTTCGTTAACCATTTATAATTGATTAGAGCTGTTGTAAAGGACATAGAGATTTAAATAACTCAAGCTCTTTATGCAATCTCTAATAAAATGATATAACTTTAATAGGTTTTATCCCACAAAACTTAAACATTTAATGTTATGGTCAGCTATGGTTAGCAAAAAGAATAAAGACTTAAATTGCTATTATCAAATAAGGTTGTCAAGCGCAGGTCAAATTATGTTATAACCAAGAAATATGCTCCGAAGCATTCATCTTCTGAAAGTACTATCTTCCTTTTTTCATAAAAAGAAATCAATTCATTTAATTTTCGTGCTGCTGAAGCCAAGCTTCGAAGTTCGAAAAAAATCTCGGATAGACCAACTCATGAATAACCATGTCTTTACATTCTTTTATGTACACTTATGTATATACTCTTGGGTGTCTAATAGATGTCTTGAGGAGGTACTTTGGCGGGCAAGTAGAAAATATCTTTATTAAAATATAAAAAATCACGCTGATCACACATGATGTATTATTTTGTTTTGGGCGATTTTACGAGGCTCAAGGAACTGTTAAGAAGCACATAACAGATGTTAAAAATGACACTGTCATTGAGCAGGAGGATAAGGGGCACATTTTAAAAATCTTGGAAAGCATGTAGGAGACTGCCATGACCTCGAATAACTGACTATTGTTTGTATTGTATTACCCTACGTTTAGGAAGTTGCTGTTGATTCTGAACATTGATTCTTGACTTCATTTTTTAAACTTTTTGTCCAGACCCCCTGGTCTATTACATTTTTGGTTATTTTCCAATTTTTATTACATTTTTTGTCATTTTCCAACCCCTCCTCCGTTTATTAAGTTTTGGGAATATTTCAAACCCCTCTTCTATTAGGCACCCAAGAGTATATTATAAAACATAAATATTCAAATTAATTGCCAAGACTATTGTTCATTACTCGAACCTGTATTTCACAAAAGTTAATAAATCTCTCACATAATTGCCATCAAATATCCTACTTGAACCTACAAAAAGCTATTCCCATCGGTGGAGTCCATTTTTCAAAATGTATAACTTGGTATAAACATAATGCTGAGTTACCAAAATAAAGTTTCAAAACCAGACTTGACCGTTTTTATGGTATTGAAGAATAAAGTATATTACTTTGTCAAATATTTTGTAACACACAATTATGTGAAATTGTTATTTTTTCCTCATTTAAAAAAAAATTCTTATGGGAAATATTGGTATAATATTACTGTTTAATACAACAAGTATTCTTGTATTAATACAACTACGATTTCTCGTGAGACCTCCTTATACTAAATACCGTTATCTGTGACCATGATGATAGCGGCGGATCAAAATAACAATTAAAATCAAAGACAGAAACTGCCTCGCCAGGTAGCTTCACATCTTTTAAACAGAAAGCTACAAAAGTCAACAGTTTAATGCTATAAAACAAGCAAGAGATAAAGGCAAGATTGACGCAGTGGTGGTACAGTGGTAAAAATGTGGTAGGAATTTATTACATGATGTGACAGGTAAAGTCCACCTGAAATATAGGTTAAGGTACAAAACCTTAGGGAGAAAACAGAAAAGAGATGGGAAACAAAGAGTTTGACGAAATAAAGACCAAGGAAATTATGGTTAATTGAACTATAATCTTCTCTTTCAGTATAACATCGATCCAATTAAAATATTTCCCTGAAACCTAGCTTCGGGACCCCCAGAATAAAAATGGCTGGTAACTAAATGTTTGAGCAGTCTTTTACTTTGTCTACACATAGTTTAAACACAATGTATTGCATAAGATACACATAACTACCATTAAAAATACAACTAAAATAGACGGGGTACTTATACAAATTAAGAATCAAAACAAATTTTTTAAAAATTAAATAATATTACGCCTCTTTCCTGACATAAAAATTTGTAAATGTTGTATACTGTCATAGCAAAATAACTAAAGCAATTTATTCTGAGTTTTAAACCTTAAAATTGCTCAGGGCTAACTTATGGATTTTGCAGTTTTACGATTTGATGCATCTTTGGGAAAGATTTATAAGGTACCATAACCATTATCTCCCCAATACCTTCTAGCACTCCAAAAATGCAAATATGTGATACAAAACAGCATTTGTTTCATATCTGAGGCAGAAATCTAATTGTAATGTCGTATGAATTACACGTGTTTTTTATCAGAAGTGGTTTTATTAAATCTAGTTATCTTCAGAAAGACTTGCAAGTAAATCAATGAAGATGAGAAGCAGTTATACCACAACGGCGTCGATGCCCACTGGTAAAAGGATGATTGGGCTACTACAGATGGTAGTTTTTCAATGGGTGAAATCTACATTGAGAAATGCTGTGGGTGTGGATGATGCCATTGGAGAATTGGGTCTTTTCTGTGACAATCTAAATGCGTAGACAAGCCGACAGTTTCAACGAGCAGTTTGTTTGCTCAATGGCATCGTTTGATGTGGTGTTGCAAACCCTATTGATGAAATATGGCAAAAATGGCAGCCAGATGACTGATGAAACAATAAGACAGTTTTTGGTCCTGAAAATAAGAAACCAATTATGAAACTTTCAGTACTAAGTAGTGACCCCAGTTTCTTATAAAAAACGTGTTTGATACGACAAGAAAAGTTACCGTCAAACTTACGGTCTAGTTTCTAACACATTAATGTTAAAAATGGATGTTTTTGTGGAAAAAACCCTTATAATCTACGTCGGTGTTTTATGAAGAAAGGGAGGAAAGGGAGGGGGAGACTGATTTTTTGACCAAGAGCGGATGGCTCTGAGAATTCATATGGGCTCTCCAGACCTCTCTGTCTTCCATTAGAGTTGACAGCTCCTGGGTGTCCACGTTGGTCAACTTCAGTCTTCCTCGACTCCGTGCTCAATGCGTGGGTTCCCATAACAATAACTTCTGGGTGCTCAGCTCGGAATGGCGGTAGTAGTGCCCTACCAGGCGTAGCCTGCGTTCAGCAATCTTGACTACCTGCCTAGAAAACTCTCCGTGCAGGGAAAGGGGAAGAGAGGGGGGAGAACAATAGGAGAGAGTAGGGGAAAGAGAGTGGGAAGCTTTGCAAACAACTTATATTTAAATACATATTTGGTTCCTTTAGGTCCCTCGAATAGATAAATAATTTTAAACTACCTCGGCAGCAAAATGTCTTTTCACCCGTCCCAATAATCTAATATTTCTACACCACACTGCGTGTGTTGGCAGGATGTATGTAAAAACATTTCTTGTTTTTATATTCTTTATTAAAGAATTTGGTATTACATTACACGGAAGTCAGACTAGTTAGATTTCAATCTCTATTAAATTGATAGAGATTGAATTCTAACTAGTCTGACTTCCGTGTAATGTAATACCAAATCTGAAAAGGCCTTCCTGTCATAATCAAAGAGACATGGTGGTTCATGGTTATCAACGCCATAAGGATAGAGCACTACTCACGTTCCATGTTTTGAATATACTTCCATGCAATACTCCTGGTGAGGATAAGTGGTTGCTTACAGACTTAAAACATGATGAAACTGTTAGTAAAATTTTAAAAAAGTGCTCCAACCCTGTCTAAAACAATTTATTGCTTTGCCTATCTAACCATGATACTCTTAGCATACGCCTGAAAAACCATAATTCTAAAGATTTTAATTTCTCCTTCATATTCCTGCTTACTGTCAATGTTTCACAACCATGTAAAAGAACTGACCATACATAAGATTTTAATATTCTTTTTCTCGTATCCAATTTGATCTTTCTGTTTGTCAGAATATTTGTTAGATCTTTGTAAGCTTTCTTTGCTATTCCAATCCTTTCTGTTTGGGTGTCACATCTCCATTCGCTTGTAAGAATATTACCTAAGTAACTAAACTGTTTTACTTGTTTTATCGCTTGCCCATTTACTATTAACTGGCACTTAGGAGACTCTTTCTTCTTCGAACGACTGTTAATGTTTCAGGGGAAAAATCAAACTAAGCACCAATTCAAACACACCTCTCAACATGGAGCCATCCGATACAGCTGAGTAAGTTACCTGATAGAAATATAACTTGGAACATTAAAACTAACAGGATACTAACAGTGGATATACACTCTTCTAATGATAGAAATACTTACTCTCTTGTTCCTGGGATCTTCTTCCTCCTGGTAACAGCAGGTAAATTTCTCCTTGAATCCAATGGACCTGAGTCAAAAAGCATGCTCACTATCACACCAGTTAGACTATGGAACTCAAGGTAAGTGGCTTGTAAGGATGACTAAATCAATTAAAAGAATTAATGATAATCACCACTAAGTTAACTCTGAAATTTGTGGTCGCTGACTGATGTAGTATATTTTCCAAGAAGTCATAGTAAAATCTCCATGAAAAGGACATCGACAACCATTTATTAATTCATAGGGGTTCGCCGCATGGAAACAAACAATGTTGACAGTTTCATTGGATTCGATGTCAACAAAACCTCTCTAGCAACATCCGCTTGACTGGTACTCAGGCCTTTGTTGGAAAGGAAACTAAAATGGGGTCATTGTTTTTATCTTCAATGGAAGCTTAGGAAACATCTGCTTGCTCTTCAGAACTTAAGTCATATATCAACATATCATGGTATACTTAAGAGGAAAATGCTTGTTGGTTGGTAAGCATAAGGAAAATAATTTGCATCCATTTATTTTATGAAATGAAAAATTCTTGGTCACTGTCAAAGGAATTGTCGCCACCTGTGTGTCATCATCTGAGTAGCATAGCTTGTTTAATTTCACTTGTGGTTGTAATTTTTGGGCTCCACTAACTTACCAATTGTAGTGCTTTGTAATATGTGGAGGATACTATTTGGTATCTGTAACAAAAGCTGGCAAAATCTAATGGTTTTGATACTTTGGTATTTGGTTAAAACTGTTCGATAGGATCGACTTTACAAGTTTGAACAACTAAGTACCTCAATGCCCTGTGCCTATCCTTGGGGTTCATATACTTTTTAATTCGTTTATAATTCGTTATAAGTTAAATGATTATTTTTAATTGCAGAACTTTTGTATTAATAATCAGTTATAGACTTAACTGTTAATTTGATTATCTCGAGGATATATATGTATGGTGAACGACAAAAAATCAACAAAACTTAGTTTAGAACTGTCAGTTTCATGTTTTCCCGATAGTCAGCTAAACCAAAGTTCTAAACTAAGTTTTGTTGTTCTAATATTCTAGCTCTAATATTGTTATATTACTGAGCACTGGCGGCAGCAAGTGATTAAATAATTACTTCGACACTGGTATCTATTATGTATATATATATACATATGAATATATATGTATATATATGCATATGCGTATGTATATATATAATACACATAAGAATTAGTTTGTGTGACCATTGCTATAGGAGAAATATATCATAACGTGTATTATTGTTTACTCAAGTATAGATCACTTGACCCTGGCTTTGTACTTAGTCTCCACGGGTTTTCGGTGTCAATGTGTTTAAAATCGTACTATACTCTTTGTGGCCTTGACAGAAAATAAGTCCTGAAAATTGCATAGTAAAGCAGCTCTTTTTTACATACCCATAACTAGTCTGTGCCCTTTAAAAATTGTAAACTTTTGGCTAAGTATTAGAATTTATTTCTGGTAAATATCACTGCTAAGCCCTCCTCTACTTGTTTTGTTCTGCAGGAGTTAGGGTTCAATTTGGTCTGAGAGGACTCCCCAATTGCAATATGGTAATGAATCACAATACAACAATAATGTATCAGTAACCCAGAGGAGCAAAGTAACTTCTTTTCTTTATCAAAACAGTCCTTTTCTCTCCCATTTCAGTGTAACTCCTTTTCTCAACAGACTATGTAACAGTTCAAGTAGGTCTGCTAACATCCAAAGTTCACTAGTTTCTTCAATATTCAGTGAATGGAACGACTGAGAAAGCAATAATTTTCAGCCTTGAATAATTTTTTTTAACAAGTTTTTTCCAACAAGTGTTCAACCATCATTTGAGGCCATACAATGAAGAAAACATACTTTTGTTCTTGGCATTCTACTGAAATATTAATAACACCTATTGGTTTGATGACTTGACCAGTATAGCTATACACCTATGCATTGACTGACTCCATATTAACCTTGCTATTGAGTAAATACTGTTCTATTGCTAAAAATAGATGTACCTGTGTCTCTGCCCATCTGACTGTGTAGGCTCTCATTAAAGATTATAACATCAGCTACACAGGCACTCACAAAATTGCTCTATCTGTTGCTTTAACTTACCTACAGAACATAGTCTGAACTAACAAACAAGTTTGGCAACCACTATTCAGCACCATACAGAATATAACTAAAATAGTCAGCTTTCAAGACAAGATAAGTGTAATAATCTAATCTAGGTGTTTGTTTTAACTTCCAACAATAAAAATACAAGAACAATACTCAGAGTGAAAACCCTACAAACTTTGTAAAAACATGGCCCAAAAAACTCTGTATCTCATAGGCAGAAGATCTGGCCACAGGGGCCACAGGGAACAAAAATAACAACATATTACAACAATAAGAACTTTAAAATTCAAGATGAATACCATTATGTATCAATTGAAAAATCAACAACCAATATATTCTTGTTAGCATTTTTGGTCTTGATTGTGTAAATGGGCCTTATATTTGAGTAGCAACATTGAGATATTTCAAAGTCATATGGTAGGTTTCTTGACCCATCACAGATTTCTTGACCATGTTCTACTGAGTTCTACTAAATTTTTTCTTGTGGTATACATAAGTGTTGAATTGTTTGGTCCTATAAAATGTTCCTGGAATTGACTTTGTAAATTGTGTCCTACAGCAGTGACTTAATTTAAGGGAAATAAAGTTAGGACACTTAAGCAGTGGTATATATGCAAGTGATCTTGTTTGGACCTAAAGGAGTCAAACATTTTTTTTGAAAAATGAAGGAACTCTGGAAATAGCTAAGCTATGTTAGTGCACTAGCAGGGCAAGGTAGAGAAAGCAGATAAATAATTGTTTTGTATTTCAAACATGTCAACTCCCAGGCAATAAGCATCAAGTTTAAACATTGAGATAAGTCACAATGCAAAAGCTGATAAAGTGTATGAACTAATTACCCACATTTTATTACTATTTTTAATATTTGCAATGTGACAGTTGATAGTTCTTTTTTTAAAGGTGATTCAACAGTAGGTAAGACTGCAATTTGCCAAACATTTCACAGTGATGGAGCACAGTTTCAAAAAAACTATCAACTGGTATGTGAAAAGGCTAGTCATTTTCTTTTGTACTTTTCAATTGCTGTTGAGTGTAAATTTTGTTATTATGTCTAAAAAAACAAAACATTGTGCTGGTATTTTGAAGTGTGTTTGCCAGTTTTATGAAATATGATTTGAAATATTCTGTTTGACATACTTGAAAACCTACTAATGCATTATGGAAGGAAAAAGACATTTTGTCAAAGAACACACCTTGCCTTTCACCCAAATCAACTAATACTAAACTCCTTACCTACATTTAAACAAGAAAGTATACTTCTTCCCATTACCACAGTTTAGCTGGGAATTCTAAACTAACACAGAACTAACAGAATTTTGACTTTGATTTTGAATATTCAGGATTCGTCAGCATCAAAATTGGATGTTAAATAAGGAAATAAAAGCCAAATTTTATTATTGGAATTGGGTATGGGCTTTTGTTTATTTCAACAGATACTGAAATTTTGTATGATGCTGATATTTAGGAATAACTATTTAAAGTTGATTGAGAGAGTTTGTATTTTCTTAAGTTATAATTGTCTTTATCTATATCTAAACAGCTTTTCAAAATATTTTTAGACCATTGGTGTGGAATTATTAGTGAAGGCAGTAAATGTTCCTGAAACACAAGACACTGTGGTAGGATTTTTACCCATCATTTTTCTTTTTTGCCATTTATCAAGACATTATTTGATCTTTGAGGTTTGTAGTGTATGACCAAGAGTATGGTTGCTGCTTTTTTTTATTTAGTAAAGAACTCTTCAGACTTAATTTCTGAGTAGATTTTCCCCATTTTGTATATTATTTAGTAACTTGAAAATTTACTCTTTACTAGAGGGCTTTTAGTATTAAAAGGAAGAAGTCTGTTTGAGATTAAATAGCTTTGTTTTTATCTGAAGGACTGGGAAACAGAAGGAGATACATAGTGGAATGTAATTTAATGTAGATTTGAAACTTATATATTTACATACTATCCATTTATTGTCAGTGAACATGTCAGACGTGTGTTTGACTTGTAGCTTTCAGCAAAGTTTCCCACTTCCACACTATCACCAGCCATTTCATCAATATTTGATCAATATTTCTTCCAAGACTTCCTTGGTTGTCCTTGGCACCTTGATCCAAACACCTCCATGGAGGAACCCCTGTTGATACAAGAGTCAGATTGTATCACATGCCCAAACCATCTTAGCCTATTGCATCTGAGGACATCATCTAAGGGCTTCAGGTGAAGGAACTTCAAAAGTGCAGATGTACTGACTATTGTCCCTAGACATACTGACTATGGTCTCTAAAAACTTTGAGAAATAGGAGTTGGAGTAATTAAATATCTTTACATCTGTTCAATGCTTTGAAAAGACAAAATTTAATTCTTTGGATTTGCACAATGATTGTTGTGAACATGTAGCCCTCTGTATTTTTTTCATCATAGTCTTTACTAATTTTACTAAAAATACTGATACCTTATTTGAAAACCAGCATGGAAATTCTTAAGAGTGTTGGTTAAACTAGCTGCACAACTTGATATTACAGGAAGTAGCACAGCAAAGCCCACTCATTTATTGTTCTAATCTGTGCTACAAAGAGGATGTCATGAGTGATGATGCAATTTTTGAAATAGTGGAAAATTGAAGTAAACAATGGGTTAGCCATATTGGTCTTTTGGACACATTTTGCCTTTTCACATTCTTTGATTGACAATGTTTATGATCACAGATCAATCACTGTTGGATGTAATTTCTCTACATACAAAGAGCATACTATCAACAGTATCAACAATACCCTACAATTATGGTAGGATACAGTTGGCTTGGTGCTCTTTTTGCATGGTACAGACTTCCTGGCATAACAGAGCCTGGGGAACCACACCAAAACAACAATTTTAGTTGCTTATGGAGTAGTTTTGTTATTGTTTACTTTACTGAGTGCTGGTTTAATTCTGATGATGATGTTAGGGTTTGCAATAGTAAATTGTCTTCACAATTGCCTTGTTGATTCCAAATGCTGGTGTAGAAACTATATCCTCATCAGTTCCTAGTTAGATGGAATCAACTGAAGAATAAACGTAAATCTGCACTGACAAAGCCTCTATGTTCATGCCATAATTCCACTTTATATAACACTAATGCATTACCTTCATTCATTTTGGATGGTAACCATTTTGTAGCATGTATTTAAAAATTGGTGAAAAGCTTTCTTTGTCTACTAAAATACGAGTGCTCTTTGGAACTTAGGTTTCAGAAGTTAGGTCAAGGTTGTTCCAGTATGTGTTGTAAAGTAGTAACCTCATAATACTGTAGGGAACTTTTTTTATAAAGCCTTACTTATTTTACCTAATAATATACAAAACAAAAAAAATGTGTGGTGATGAGAGTTTTGTAGTTAAGGTAATTGGTAGACATGGGTTATAAGCATAAACAAGCTGAGATTTGCTTCAGTTATTGTGATTAAGCAGTGTTTATTTTAAGGTAATGGGTCAAGGTAACCTGGACATAAATTTATATGGTTTATAAGCATAAACAAGCTGAGATTTGCTTCAGTTATTGTGATTAAGCAGTGTTTATTTTAAGGTAATGGGTCAAGGTAACCTGGACATAAATTTATACAAAGATTCACATATGTGAAAAATATAGTCACATTTGCCCTACCAAAAACATCTGTATTTGTGTTGACTATATTGATTATTCCAAAGGTTACCTTAAGTGAAGACTTCCTGAGAAGTAAAGGTGTACTTTCTTTTACAGGCTCTGTTACTTTCACAGTTATATTGTTTTTTTTCTTCAACAGTTACATCTCTGTTATAAAATTTGAATGTTTTTTTTGACAACATAATTCAAACTATTCACAGGTGATGCAGAGGTGGATTTTTAACAAATATTTTATATTGCTTGATACTAATAATTTTTTTTGTGCGATCTTTGTCTAAAACTATTGTGTTCAATGCTTTTCTAGCATTCAGTTCCTTGTTAACAAAGGGGGCTCCAGTTCTTCATACTGATATTCTTCAATGAATTAGAGACTTTTTTGGTGGGTGCTTTTGCTATGCATAGGGACAGTAACTAATTCAGCATACTTTGTAGTCACAAAATAGACAACCTAAATTTTGTCCAGCATTTTACCTTGTAATGAATGGTATGGGTAGCTTACTCGTTTTGAAATAGGTCTTCCTCCTTTAAGGTAGAGTCACCAATTGTTACATTGAAAGGTGTATAGTTTGTATTTTATTTTTTTGTTTATTTTTAATGTGAGGTAAGTGGAATCTTGTATATCCATTAAATACATTATTGTGAGCACACTAAATGACTTTTCAAAATAGCAGATAACATTTCAAAGTTTTCATAACTTGTGATATCAAATGGTTGTTATTGTCAGGTTCAAGAAGAGTTTTTTATTTAAAGGAGTCTGATTTTTAACATAGCAAAATAATAAAGATGGATTGATGTTTGGATATTAATTATGCCAATATAGCAGCTATTTCTTTAATAGATATTGAATGTAGATTTAGCTGTAAACAGTTTACACAGGGATAATATGAAAGGGAAATGTTAGTAATTAAAAATTTAATTTATGAAAAAGTAAAACAGTTTATAAGGTGCACATTGTATGCTCCTACTTTTTTTGCATATGTACAAGTGACAGATGTCAATGATTAGCTATGTCATTGAATGTAAACCTTTTTGTGGCAACTAAAGAAGCTACCTGATGACTAAAATATAAAAGGTAGTTAACAGGAATATTAGCCTGTGTTTGATGAATGCAGTTTTTAAATCTATCTAATCATCATTGAAAGATATGATCTTCAAATTCCAGCTTTCCACAGATCCAACCACTTGGTCCACTGGTACAAAGTCAGATAGTGTGTTCACAATATTTTTGTCAAGTACTGTAAAATAACTTAGTTATCCAACTTACAAACTTGAACTGGAAAAAATATTATTTATAATGGTCTAGGGACCTGGATGCCTTATATACACAATAGCTAGCAGGGACTGAATCCTCTCATGCTAAATTCAGCTATCTGATAGGTCAATAATAATATTTGGCAACAGATATTTGAAATCTTTACTTAGCAACAACAGAAATACTGTATCTGATATAACATCACAAACATTATACCTGGGCCCCATTCAGATTCTTTCCGCACAAATATGGCCTGTATGTACACTAGTTATTTTACCTTAACCATAAATCTCTCTGTGTCAGGAGCCACACAAGGCTTGAGGATCACTCGTCCAGTGTAGCAGATCTACAGGTGCACAGCTTGCTGAATTCCATGCCCTACAGCCAGCACTATTATGCTTTACCTCCATCATTCTTCATGAGGTTGTTTATGTGTTGCCTCTCACAGCACAGTTATCCTGCTGATCCTTTTTCAGTACCGAGTACTTTAGCTATCCCAAGGATGTTCAGGTCATATCTGTCCATCTTCCTTGTGATTTATGCTGCTGTTCCTCCTTTGTACATCCTTCTCACATCCCTGTGTCCAATAATGAAGGTCATTTTTGGACTTGCAAGTGACCTCATTGCAGGGACATAGGAAGCATCAAAAAAGTGGGGAGCAGGTTAAAAAAGGGGCACATGACCACTCTCATAAAGTTCCTGCAATTTGTTTGAGACCTACTTGTCTGATTTTTGTCACATCTCAAATATTATGACCATTTGCCTGAGATGCTTGGGGTTTTTAAGGAGTTTCCTGAATGCCCATAGATCACACTGCTTATAATCTGTGCATGAATAACACCTGTCAACACTGTATCCATTATGATTTCCTGTTCATTCTTTCAATACAGATGACCAACAATGACAAAGTCTGATCCAGATATCATGCAAAGTTGTGGAAAGAATGCTGACCAACCTCCTCATCGAAAGTCTTGATTACAATTATCATTCTGAGCATGTTCTGGGTCTTATCTTATGTTGAGAATTTGGACAAAGGATTATGCAAAAAGGGCACTTTTGTATAGTTTGCCAAAATGTGAGGTGGCCCCTCTGTCCCCCCAGTTCCAACATCCCTGCCTCATTATATGCTGAGCTTCCTAAAATCTTTGACCCAGTGTTGTCATAGTGGAGTTGTTAGTGATCCCTGCTCCTCCCATGTTTTCCAGATGAAAAATGACAATTTTAGTTTTGTAACCAGCTGTGTTTCACAGAATGAAATAGTTAATCTCCTGCCTAAACCCCAGGGCTGGAGAACCAAGGTTTTCTGTAAGGGTGGCCTTCCCTTAAACTACATTGGTCAATGTGCACAATCCCCCATCCACCACCTAGGGTCATGCCTCCATGTTATGCAGTTTCAGCATGAGTGCACACAAGCTAACTCACCCTGGTAATGCCACAATTTTACATGTTTATTTGTGTGGTCTGGAAATTTGAGTCAGGTATGAATTTTTTAGACAAGATTGTGATAAATACAAACGGTACAGAAATGTACACATTGGTGGTATTAAATAAGCTACTTCTTCCATTTATTAGCCATAAGATTATAATCATATCAACAGCAGTAACGTTATCACTATCACCATTAACTGCATTTTTAATTATATCAGATTATATTATAATTATATTAATTCTATAACACAGTTACAAATGCAGGAACCATGAATGTTTAATTATTTTCTAAACCCTTAAAATTTTTAATGTTTATTGCAGGAACTTTTTATTTATGACTGTGCGGGAAAAGATATTTTTTTGGATACTGTTGAAGCTCATGTGAGTATGCTAATACACTTTTATTTCTGTTTGAAACAGTAACCCCATTGGGTGGGGTGGCATGAGACCCATAGCTGCCACAAATGAAGTTTTAAACTGATGATTTAGTTCATTGTGTAGCAGTATTCAGTATTTTACATTTTGATGTAGCACTGTAAGTTTTCTATGAATGAACAAAAAAAGATATGTGCAAACACAGAAATTATACGGACAGCAGGGATTATTTTTCAGTTCCAGCATCGTAAAAGTTATCAAAAACACTAAGCTTTGTAACCTAGCTTTTTAATTTAATTTCAATTTCAGTCCATTTTACCATTAACCTAGATGCAAAAGATCGATTTATATACAGAATGATAAGACAATAGTATAGCAATAATGAATGACCCAAAACCAAAAGAATGAATGTAGTGAAATTAGGCCAATTGAGAACTCTGTTCTTACGAATTGACGAGGAATTTGTCGCCCCTTGATAATCGTGTGGCAATAGTATTAAAATTCGGGAAGTATAATTTATGCCACTACACACCTTGCGTCAGTTTAGTAAGACCTATGCTTGTTACACTACCTTATACTCTGGCATTGGCACAAGGCAACTTAAAAGGAACAATTAAAAATTGTTAAAGATTTTGGCGTTTCACCTTCATGGTGTCAGAGAATGGGCAAAAAAGTATCTGGGTTTTTTCCAACGCGATAAAAGCACAACTGATGTCATTCAATAGAAAGCTGAGTCCCTATCGCCCTCTAATATTTATACACTATCATTCTGATATTAACCCTTATGAGGTACCTTCTACTCCTGAAAAACCCTCATCAATGAGGACGCTTAGTTTTTTGTTTTCTCCAGATATTTCTTGGGTTATTACATTCAGTCCATTGGTGAGTCTAATTCTAAAAATTTGGTTCATGCCAGAGAGTGCCTTACACCCGAGGCCATTTTGCGTCTCTGTAAATTTAACATCAGTCCTTACATGGAGTACTGGTGTCACGTCCGAACAGGTGCTCCCTCATCTCATATTGATATTCTTGATCGAGTTCAGAGACGTATTTGTAACTTGATAGGTCCAAATTTTGTTCCTACTCTTGAACCTTGATTTCACTAACAAAATGTGGCTTGTCATGGGCTTTTTTGTAAGTGTTATCCTAGGAAGTGTTCTAATGAGCTTTTCTGTCTGGTATTAACTCAGTTTGGTCCATCTCATACGACTCGTTTCCCTCAACGTCTTTATCTTTACGGAGTCATTTCCTCTCCTTGTAATAAATCTTTCTGTAATGCAGTTTTTCTTGATTAAAATTCGAAATCTTTCGACTTCTGAACGCTTTCTTCCATCATAGGACTTAAATATTTTTAAGTATAGGGTTAACTCTTAGCTCCTGACTCAACCTTTTCCCCCCAATCTTTTCTTCACAGTTTTATACACTCAGTAGCTTAATACTTTGTATATTTCTCAATCACTAAAAAACAAAGCAAACAAAAACAAGAAACTCGATAAGAAAATAAGCTGTGCTTGGCATTTTGGTTTCTTTACTCAAGTGTATTTTACCTTGTCATCTGTTTTTTACTACACACGTGTTAACCTATATGTGGGGAAATAAAGCATGATTGAAATAAGTAGAAGCATTTTGAATGATGTGATCAATAAAACAAACACACAGTAAAACAGTTGATCTGGGAGGCTAAGTTACGAGTATTGGTTGTGTGAATACGTCTTTATGTTTTTTGAAATTATTAGAACAGCCGATATTTCGCTTCTTCGTTTTTATGTGTATTTGAAATGTAATAGATTTACAATTATATTTTTACAAAGATTTCTTTTGCCGGCTCCTTTTGTCAGGGCGATTTAAACACAAAAGGCTATTTGAAATTTGCGGCTTTCGCTTCTTAACTGGACTTATCTTATTTGCTCTTTTGTGCCAGTATATTTACAGATGTTAATACAGTATGAAAGCTTCTCTGATCCTAAGTTCATTAATGTGCTAATGCCATCATCTGCTTACTTTTTAATGCTAGTTAGACAGTGAGTTTCATCTTCGTCATTAAAAATGTCTTTTTTGCAACAAAATCTAAGTCATATGTTTCTTCTTAGCTGGAGCAAGTGTCCATGATAATGGCAGTCTATGATGTGACTGCAGAAAGCTCTTTTGAAAACTGTGGAAATTGGATTAAAAAGATAAGAGATCGTAACCCAGACATGTACATTCCTGGTAAGTAATACAATTACTGGTACTGATCATTCATAATCCAAGAAGTGTGTTTGCTTTGAGTCTTAAAAACTGTAGAAACAGTCTACTTTAAGCTATTTATCTCACACCTCCCATGAATTAAAGTTTAGCTCTTCTGGCAACCCCTCCTTTTGTTTTTGAGTAGAACTAAAATTCCTATAAAGTCGTTTCTGGTTATGTTGAAACATTCTGTTTTGTAGGTATTGTCTTATTCGATCACTGTACTGTTTAATTTTAGTTTTTGCTGTTATTCTCTACTTAATTTCTTCCCGTATGACTCCTAAACTTTTGTGCTTTATTTATAACGGTTCTGTAAGTCATATCCATACTTCTGATTGATTCTTTTTTGCTGCATCGTCGCATTCACTCTTCCAAGGTTCCGATTCAGACAGGTGACTTGCTGTTACAGTCTTCTTTTCCACGAGGACTGTTTGTTTGTATCATTTTTTTCCCTCTTTGCTCCTACCATTTCGTTTACAGTCACGAAGCCAGCATAAATAAGGTCATTTGTTGAAGTGACGTCTGTTATTACAATCTTTCCGAACAGAACATTTGCTGTCTGTGCTGCATTTCTCAGCTTACCGCTTTCAATACCTCTCAACGATGAAAGTCTAACTACATCTCTTTTCATAATCTCTTCCATCTTTTCAATAATTTCTAACTTCTTTGGTGACACAACACTTCAATCCACTAGCTGCAGTTTTCAATTTAACCTGACTGTGTCTTCCGTATGCATCTGTGCATCAGTATTAGCTTGAACATTTAGCTTTTCCGTCTTCATGTATTCACTATCACTTAATTTACTCAATGGTTCCTCTTCATCTGTCAATTGTTTTTTCTCATCTAGTTTCAAATCACTGAGCACTTTTTCTTTCGGATCTACAAGTTGTTGCTCAGTAACAGGAAGCTTGTCCATGTGAAGCTATAATTGTAACATTCTTTTTCGGTATCCATTGTTAGATGGGACACTTGCATAATAATATTCATAGCTACTCTGTTATCACCTTTGGTCCATTTCCTTCATCTGTTGATTGAAGCAATAGCTTAATAACAAAAGAATAGGTTGATGCCCCTAACCAAAAAAAGTTGTCTTGTGCAAGAACAGTGGCCTGTGGATTTTATAAACTTTTTGTAAAAATATAAATATTTAAAAATATATAAATATGTAAATAACTGTCAATGCCCAATTTTTCTTTAACTTTAGATATGTCTAGGACATCAAACCCGTACCAATATGCTGGTAATTGTTTAAATCCCTCAATAACTTTTAATTATCAGTGCTAGCGGGGGTATTTTCTTGTCGTCCGGACAAAACCCAAACTCGTTGTACGAAATCTGGCGGTTGTGGGACAAATGTTAAACGTTAGTGAAACAGTTTTTGAATTTTATAAATCGGAAATAATCGCAGTGAAATTTGATTTGTGATTCATTGAGCTATAGATCTGGAGGATGCTTAGTTTTTTAACACCGCAAGCCACGGTTATAATCTCCTTTGGTTTACTACATTCAGAAAGCAAAGTTTTAACTCTGTTGTTGACGTAGTACCGGGCGTAAACTTGTCTTAAATTTGCTTTATTTAACCATTTTTAAGAGTTTCAATCTTCCACCCCAGATTCTGTTGAGTTTTGTTTTGTGTGAAAAAACAGTCTTTTTTAAGAGATCGTTTATTAGCAACATGGACTATAAAACACAAGCGGGCTGCTTTTTTTCGATTTCTTTTATTTTTTCTGCCGTACCCTACTACCCTATTTAAGTGATATCATTTCCGACCTGGGGGGATGATGGCAACCTTCTCATGGTCCCCACCGTTAGTACTTGCCTTGCAGGAAAGCTAATGCCATTACCCGAACGACAAAGACATTAGAAATCATAACTGTACTGCTTGATCATGAAGAAACTTCTCGAACAATCGGGCCCAGCAATCCTTCAACTTAACGTCGAAGGCATATCGGGACCTAAATGTTATACAAAACATCGCCATGACAAATTCAGTTTCCGTCATCTTGCTCCAAGAAACACACACCACCAACAACGACAAAATCAAGATCTATGACTACATGCTAATAGATGCTGTTCACGACAACAAGCACGGTATTGCTACCCTCGTCAGAAATGACCTCACTGCACAACTTGTTGAAAAGAGCAAAGACAGTGAAATGCAGTGGCTAACCATCAGAATTAACGATGATATAACGATTACCAACATCTACAAACCACCGAATTCTCCATTTGTACCGCCCCCTCTTTATGACAACCCAGTCATTTATTCAGGGGACTTCAACTGCCACCACACCTCTTGGGGCTATCGAAAGAATGACCACGATGGTGAAGCCCTCTACGAGGGGGCAAGTACAATGGACCTCCAGTTACTATACGATCCTAAACAGC
>RDPX01000042.1:2176067-2204151 GCA_003991215.1 Morbakka virulenta
CCTGGCCAAAGAATGCGTTCCGAGGGGCTTTCGTAAATCGTACATTCCAAAGTGGGACGATACATGTAGTAAGCTTGCGAAAGACCACGAACAAGCTCAAACAACAGCTGAAAGACACGAAACAGCAAACAAACTTATCGCTCACTTGTTTACAAGACGAAAGGAAGCGTGACCGTCAACAGTTGAAGGTATCGATATGAGTCGATCTAGTAGGAAAGCCTGGGCAACCATCAACAAGCTCACGGGCAGGAAGAATGTATCACCCAACCCACATTCTGTCAGTGCAAACGCAGTTGCCTCCTGCCTCTTAAAGAACGGCAAATTTGATAAACCAAATCGCGAATTCACAAGAGATGTTAACCGACAACTGAAGATGGCTTGGAATGCTCCATCAGCTGATCAGAACTTGTGTAACGATTTCTCTATCGACGAAATTACCGCTGCTATTAATTAAGACTCTAAAAGCTGGCAAGGCCCCAGGCCCTGACAATCTGCACCCTGAACTCTTTCTACACTTACATGAGAACTGTTTACAATGGCTTCGGTCGCTCTTCACTCAATGTATACTCTTGAAAAAGCTCCCAAAAGTGTGGAAACTTGCAAAAGTCATTGCTGTTCTCAAGCCCAACAAGCCTCCTGACGATGCAAAAAGCTACAGACCCATCAGCCTCATGTGCATAGCCTACAAACTCTATGAACGCCTTATTTATAACCGAATCAAACCTGCTATGGAATCTGTTCTTCCCAAAGAGCAAGCTGGGTTCAGACAAGGCCGCTGCACTCTTGATCAAGTCGCACTTCTTACAGAAGACATCGAGACATCCTTCGACCAACGCATGAAAGCTGGTATCGTCCTAGTAGATCTATCCGCTGCCTACGATACAGTTTGGCACCGTGGACTTACCCTGAAACTACTAAGAACTATTCCTAGTAAAGAGATGATATACGTGATCATGAGTATGATATCCCAACGGTGCTTCCACGTACACATCGGAAAGGGGAAATCTCGCGGCAGAACACTCACCAATGGCCCCCCACGGGGCTCCGTCATTGCGCCTGCACTATTTAATCTGCACACTTACGACATCCCTGACACGATCAGTAACAAGTACATCTATGCAGATGATATCGCCCTCATGCACAGTGACAAACAATTTCCGGTGATCGAGAGAGTACTATCGGGTGACCTTGACAAATTGAGAACTTATTTCCATAACTGGCGCCTCAAATTACACACAACTTAGACTGTTGCAACCACTTTCCATTTAAACAACTGCCTGACTACGAACTTAACGTCTCAACATCTGGTGAAAGGATTCCCTTTGACAAGACCCCAAAATATCTTGGCGTGACCATGGACAGGACTCTGTCATACAAAAAACACCTACAAACTGTCGTAGAGAAAACAAGAAAACGGTGTAGCCTGCTAAAAAGACTTGCTAGTAATAACTGGGGCGCTGATTTCACCACGCTTCGCACCTCAGCACTAGCACTATGCTTTTCAGTGGCAGAGTACTGCTCCCCAGTGTGGAGTCAGAGCCCCCACTGTAAGAAACTAGACGTATGTCTGAACGAATGCATGAGAACTGTTAGTGGTTCAATAAAATCCACTCCAACCGCTCTCCTTCCAATCCTCTGTGGCATCGAGCCCCCGGACATACGGCGAGACAGAAATATTCTGAATATATGTAAACGTGTAATGGAAGACTCGCACCTGTTCCACCATCCTGCAACTTTACCCCTTGTCAATGTCCGCCTCAAAAGCAGAATGCCTCTATCCACACGAATGAACACTCTGTCAAGCCAAAACAACGAAAATTTGTCTCCTGACACATGGGTGATGTCTACTTGGAAGAACCGCTGGAACAACTCCGACTACATGCTTCGCACTTTCATGCCAATGCCCTCGAACAAACCTACGGGCCACGATCTAAAGAGACGTCCCTGGGTCCTTCTCAACCGAATTAGATCTGGCTATGGACGGCATGCAAGCTACATGCATAAGATTGGCTTAGCTGATAGTCCGAACTGCACATGCGGTGACGTGCAAACACCTCAACACGTTCTGAATTGCCGTACGATAGGCATCAGAGTTGATATCAGAACAGTTGACGACGAATTTAGAACTTGGCTAAATCATAACAAGCTACTAGATATATGATTGTATTTTGTCCTTATCAGTTCATACGAAAATATAATATATATTTCCGACCTGGACCCTTGAAGTACCCAGCTTTACATATGGTATTCCTTTCATTTTGGTTATGTATTGTTTTAACTCTGCCTCAATCTTTAGGATACCCACCTGTGTGAAGAATGCTTAGTAAAGTCTTTATTTTATAAAGATGTATGTTTTAAGTATAAAAATGCAAAAAATATTCTTAGGATTACAAAATACATTGCCTCAAACAGCATATTTAGATTCCGAGACTGTTGTTGAAAACAGGTTACGTCATTATTGCCTAAACTCATATTGTCAAAAGATTAGGTTTATTTCTGATATTTAATACTTTGTTTTAATGTTTGTTTTACGCAACGCCAGAAAAATTCAGATCCACAATTCATAAATTGTTTTACGCTGATATTGTTCGTGTAGCGAAAGGTGGATACTTGTGTCTTCAAAAAGGCAAAATTAAACAACAAGTGATTATTTAGAAGTTTATAATTCCACACCATGCTTTCAGTTACGAAAAAAAAATTAATTTTTTCGTTTCTTTCTCTTAAATGTTACTCTCCATTTCCACTTAACCAAGTATAGATTTTAGTCCTTTTGTTTTACCAAAAAAACTTCAATCTCACGATTAACGCACGACATGGGTTCAGCCATTAATCCATTGTCAAGTTTACCCTTCCCCTTGATTACTGAAACAATGTTATTTTAATGTGATTGATTAGAGATAGCAGTGAAACACAATGGAGAGTTTAGATCTGATAATTATTCTGCCGGGACATTTTTTCAAATATTTTCGGCCTGTGGGCTGGCTCGTGGATTAATTGGGTTGTGCTTATACTGTCAACCAACTGATTAATAGAATGTCGTCAATGTTTTCGTAGGGCTATAGCCATTTGCAGCATTTTTTACAGTTAGAACCCAGTGGTGCTTAAGCTAATAATCACAATGCATTTGGTATTAAATTATGAAACTAATATCGTTCAACTAACTACTCAATAATGTGGTACTTAGAATTTGAAAATATTGTTTTTATTTATAAAGATATTATATTTTTAAGACAAATACCTCACTGCTGTTGCAAGCACTCCTTGTTTAACGCCTCGATAAAGGCACTATCGTTAGCTGTTGCATTTTTTTAAAAAATTAGACACAGCAGTAATGTTTCTTAAATTGTGTTGATGACTTCATCAGACCTCCAAATAAAGGTCAATTTTGCAGGTCAAGGGAAACTTTTAATATGTGACAGCTTTTCATCTGACAACTGTATATCAGTATTTTTTAATTGAGATTTTGTCTTTGTCATAACTACCTCCCGGTTACCCTTGGGTAAGGTGTATTACCTGCAAGCCTATACTGAGACCTTGAAGTACCGGGTTGACATCGTATGGGGCACCCTTTTTTCATGGGGAGATGTCCCTCTTTGCCCATTCTTGGTAACCCTGCATGAGATGGTAAAAAATGCATTTGGGAGAACGTGAATCACTTCTTTTACCACGCATTGTCACTTCTTTTTCTCCTATTGGTCAGATTTAGAGAGTCTACGGAATTCTTGCTCTGAACAGGGTGTTAACTACCGATTTTCATTCGTTTTTCCAAAAGACCTTGTTAGTGTGTAGGTCTGGCTGTTGATGGGGTGTTGATGGGGTGTTGATGGGGAGTTAATTTTTTATAGTTGAGGCTATCAGAGTGAGGATTTTCCTTGCTGCTGTCTTTGGACTGATAGCAGGGAGTTCGAACTTCTTGGTAGTTCTTGGAAAGGCTAGTCCATCAACAGTTTTTTAATAACGGAATAGATATATTACGCTGTCATACCTAGATTGGTGCCACAACAGCCATTTCCAGATGACAAATCTGATAAGGCCACTGCTTTTAAGCTAACTGACCTCTCTTGTCTTTTGTTGGATTCCTGCTTGCTTATCAAGTATCTTCATCCCTGATTATTTTATTTTGTAATGGCAGGAATCAGTAAATTATATTGAAATAATCTGATTTACCTAAAACACCAAAGCCTTTGCTTCAACATCAACCAATTTTGTTGAATCTCATCTAATAAATAAATCTCGATCTTCTTGGTCTCTGTGAAACTAATTTTGAAGATGTTTTATTCCCACCTCAGACTTGTTTGTTGGTAGTTCTCTTTTTCTTGTTCTTAAGAACTCTAATTCTTTACCAATGGCATATAAGGTTCAGTCTGGAAGCACTCAACGTTACATTATCTGCTTGTGTCTTACATTGGTTAATTCTACTGTGGATATTTTCTTCCTCAATCGATTACCCTCGTCTCCTGAGTGCTGCGTTCTTAATCATATTTCTAATTCTGTTAAGTCTGCTCTTCGATCTCGTCTATCTGCTAATTCCTACTCCACTAATGAACCAGGAGTGAAGTCTTACTGCCATTTTTTTTCTGAAAACCTTAGTCTTATTTAGTAATCCAACCGTTTTGTTTTGTTGAAATTTTCATTAGATAAATTTTTCGAATATGCTAAACGTCATGTCTGTAGCATCTTAGCTTATTTTCAGATCGCTGTTTAATAAGATCTGTTTTTAAATCCTGCATTTGGTTACTCATACCAATTATAACCAGATTTTAAACTACACTACACATGTCTGCGGATTTCTTCTAATGACGTCTAAACGAAATATTCAATTATCTGAGTAGACATTTATTTATCTACTTCAGTTGAAAAAGGCATTTTGAAAAATGAGAAAAGCTAAATGGTACACAATTTTTGTCAAGTTGAAATTCAACCCAAAAAGGAATTTAGAAGAAATCCTGAAAACAGGGAAAAACTCTTGTATTGATGAACCAGTGACTCAAGAAGACTTGACGGAAAATAATTTTAAGTCTTGTTTATTTTGCGTAAGTGAAGAAGTTACTGAACACGTTAGGGTAGAGACTTAAAAAAACTGCCCAGTGTATTTTATTTGGCCAAAGTCTCATTGAACCGTCTACTTTAAGTGAGCAACTATTTTCCTCCTCATGTCTTTGCCCATCCTGACGGTTGAATTTTAAACTGTAATTTGCCAGATTAAGACAATCGTACTCTATAAGGTACAAAGATAATTCAATGACAATAATTTGAAAAGAAACGTATTTTTTGAAAAGGATTGACTCGTTTAATATTTCTGTTTTCCTTACCATTACAGGAGTTTTAGTTGCTAATAGAATAGACTTACAAAACCGGCGAGTTGTGAGCACAGAGCAAGGAGAAGAATTAGCAGCAAAAGAGGGACTGGCTTACTTTGAAACCTCAGCGGTAATTGCTTGTTTTCAGTAGTTGACTTTTTTCTACGTAAAACGTGAGAAAATGTGGAAATTTTCAAGTATCAAATTTTTTGCTTTGTAATAAGTCGGATGTTTGTATCATCGGATATTCGCCTTCACTTGTACATTCCTTCATCGTTTCTTTTTTATTGTGTTTATGGCTACCCAACAGGTACTAGTCAAGTGAAGGTGAATCAAGTTTCATTTGCCTTTTGCCACCATCAGTTTCTAAATACCTTATTTGACCTTTTGATATTTGAGGAATTCAGTATTCTTATTTGAGGTCTTTTGACCATTTACTTTTTCAAATTTTTTTCGCAATGCATTGTGAAAGTATAGTAATGGAGCTATTTTAGAAGAAAAAAACGATTGAAACATTACATACACATACATATATACATATTTACATATATAGACATATAGACATATATAGACACGTAGACATATATAGACATAGACATATATAGATATATAGACATAGACACAGACATTTATAGACATATATAGACATACATATATACATGCAGACATCTAAAAATTTATATTTGGAGACAAAGCCAACGTAACTGCACAAATGGGCATTAGTGTCAAGTATCAACCCTTTTGGTAACTTTTATCTATGTTTTTGACTTAATTTCTTAAAACTAACCCCATCTCTTCAATGGTTTTTAGGCATGGAGCCATATTGCGAGGCAAAATGGCGTGTTTTACTAAACGTCCAGTCCAATTACTGTCAAACTACCTAGACAACTTCTCTATTTAATGAAATATGGCAGCCTGATTATTATTTCTACTATCTGCTCAAGGTAGAGACGTCAAACATGCATCTGCAGTGACTAGTTGAAAATAAAAATTGGACAATTTTCGTCAACTGAGTAATACTCAAATCGTAAGCAACGATGTAGAATATGCCCCAGTATAATTTGAATAAAAATTAAACGTAACGAATTCATAATATTATTAAGTTGTGCCGCAACGTTGCATGAATTATTCGGGGTGATTTTTATATCAAACGTCAAGAAGGATGAAATTTAACGTACCTTCCATAAACCTATCATTTAAGAAACAGAGAAAAGGAATTTGAACAAATGCCTATTAGATGTTAGAAAGTTAATTTCCTGAACCTTTTGCAACAATCTGGCAATTAAGTTTGCGGAGGAAGCAAGAAAAGCAGTCGTGATAGGCCTTTGCTATTACCCCAAGATGCTTCTTCTTTATGAAAATAATATTGATAGAGAATCTGTGGAATTATGGAGAAAACTGAAAGGTTGAGCTGCAAAAATGATTTTTCATAGCTCGTATAGTTTAGTTTATAGAGCAAAATGACAGGAGTGCCATAAGCACCCATTTGAACCTAATTTGGTACAAGTTTTGTTTTCCCATTTTTAATTTGTGTTTATTTTTAGGGTAGTGCCCCTTTTTTTATTCTTGTAAACACTAATGTAATTAGCAATTAGCTAAAAACATTTTTAATTCGATTGATTGATGATTATAATGTAACTCAATACCTTCATTCTTTTAGTTTTCGCGCAGTGGGGAGCGCGAAAATCGAAGAGCTTGAGCTTACATTTGTCATAGTATTTTTGTCATCGTAAAAGCGCATTACATACCTTGTAATGCGCTTACCCAGTAATGATAATAAGTATTGATCAAACCCCTCTGCCGTTTGTTCTCATTACCAAGTAAACGTTGGTTAAAAACGGTACGTCAAGAATTTCCGTTCGTGATACAACGGATATCACCAAATTGTAGGAACATTTAGAAAAACAATGGCAGGCGAAAACTTATTGCGCAAAATTTATTCATCCGCAAGATTAAATGGAGGTAAGATGAGTCATAAGAAATACAATAATTCTGAAAATGGATCCCAATGGATACAGAACAACTTATTTTGTGTGGATTCCTCCCGCCAATAAATAAGCAGGTGTTACTTGTCAGACCGATTACTGAGTTGAAAATGTTACAAAGTGGAAACTGTTATTATCATTCACAAAGCGATTTTTGTATGTGAGCAATGACAGAATCGAGAAGAAAAAGAACCCTATTTTTTTAATTTCTTACTATCGCGTGTCAAATACTGTCAGAGCTGGAGATTTGGGTATTAAATAATGTTTTTGCCGAAAAAAAACTCACGAAGACTTGGATTTATTCAGGGTTTTAGGATATCGTCAGCTGAAGCTATTGCTTCCCAACCAGACAAATTTTCGACACATTGTAATTAGATTTATTGTTTTATTGCTATAGTAATTTATGTTGTCTATAATATAGTAAGAAAAAGTAAGATTAGAATTCTCTCGCCGGGTATATTTGGCCCCTTTTTATTTTAGTATGCGCTTTGACCATTTTTCTTAGTTTGGAGAGGTTTTGGCTTAATAATCGTGGTTTGGGCGTAGTAATCGTGATTTGGGCGTAATAATCGTGGTTTGAGCGTAATAATCGTGGTTTGAGCGTAATAATCGTGGCTTGAGCGTAATAATCGTGGCTTGGGTTTAGCGTTGTTTATGTCAATCTTCCTAAATGATATATACACTAATAGAAACTTGATTAGGTTAAGCGATATGTGAAAGGAGTTTGGGCCTACTGTACTATTATAATGCAATGTCGATTACTCCCGATAACTCAGCCATCGAAATAATTTGAACAGCGATAAGAAACGTTTTGGGATCTATGGAAAACATTTCTTCCTGGACAGATAAGGTTTTTTCCGCATGATTTTACATTTGCCGTACAACCAGTTATGTGTCTTGGTTGTGTTGTTTTTATAACCTTTCTCTCTAACTTTTGTTTTCTCTTGTTTCTAGAAAAATTTTCAAGACGTTGAAGCTCCATTCTTGCACCTCGTTGCAACATTTCGAACTGCTTGCATGGAAAATGGACAAAATATCTACCAAATAACGTAGCCCGCATAAATGAGAGTATAGGAAGACTCCCTATATGGCAGAGCAAAATTGTTACACATTCCATAACCTCGGTTATTGCACTTGTCTTTCGGGTTTTCGTCACAGGTAGCACTGTAAAATAGGTTATAAATGTTTAAATTTTTAAGAGCTCCATTCCAAAAAGTAAAAGTAAATGGCAATTTCTCAATAAACCGTATTTACTGTGGCTCATAATCTCGATTTTTAATTTGTAAACAGAAGCCATGTTTTAATTTGGAGGAAGACAAATTTGGAGAAGTTACCATCTCAATTCAGTTTTATTTCCGTTTCCAGTAAGAAACAGCCTGTGAAAAAGTCAAATTTTCTTGTTATCACTCCTACACTGCCTCGTGTTGCACGGTAACTTACTTTTACTAACTTTTACCCATTTTAGGGGTATTTGGTTATAAACTTATGGCAGTACCGTTACCAGGAGTTTTATTTCTTTCTTTTTTTATATACGTAATTACTACCCTTTCACCAAGTAGTTCCCATGTGCCGTGCCAACGGATAATGCTGTACCATAGTACATTGCACACATGACACGGACAACAGAGGTGTTATGATATAGCTATGATCCCCTGACACAAAACCTGAGTTTACTCTACATTAAAGATTCAAAGTCGTCCTTAAAACAGGAATTTATTAGTATCAGATGTCACTAAAATGCTAGTATCAATGTTTTGCCAGACTATTCCACTTGTAACCTATTGTACCTATTACTTCTGAATTTGGTCTTACATTAGTTGCTGAGTGAATTCCCTTACCAACAAGAGGCTATCCTTGTCTTTTTGACAAACAGTTAACTACAAATGGTTTTGAAAGTTGGACAAGCTTGTTGACCAGTCACATGCTTTATGTAACTACAAAATGAGCATACGATGCTATCCAGTTTGTCTCGCTTTTTGTTCTTACTTGTAGTTCTCTTTACTTTGTTGACCGTTTTTGGGGAGTTGATATTTTCTTGACTTACATTTGCTGTCTTTCGCTTGTTCTTAATTTTTTGCCTTTTGACTTTTTTTCCTCTAATATTTTTGAATTTGTTCTTCATTTTGTATGCGCTTTCTAGTGCAGATCTTGTCGTATGTTTTGCCCAACGAACGCTTATCTTGTCAATGAGAAGGCCGTCTTTAATTGTTGTATTCTGTAATCGCAGATGCTCAACGTAAAAAAGATCTGCCGAAGTATGAATTCCAATAAAATTTGCAGCATATGCACACAACAGCAGTGAGCATAAATGTGCAACATCTTTGAAAAATACATGATCAACGTTGAAATTCTTCATTCGTAAGACCAAATCGTTCCAAAATATTAATGAAAAACCCAGCTCATCCAGAAATTTGAATTTCGTTTGATCACCAGGTTCACACACAATCAACATTCGGGGTGATTTAGACTTCTTTTGAAATTTCATGAGGCTTCTCCTAACGGATTCTTGAAAGTATGTATGGTTCTGTATTGGACCTGATAGAATAGCATCGTAATTTTGTCCGAGGACACTGCTAACATAATTTACAGCCTGGCTTACCTCGTCCGAGAAACGGATGTGAAATATGAGAATCTCTTGGGCTTTTCTAGAACGGTGCTTATCAAAAAACCTGATATCTTTTGTATCCAAAGTATCTCCTCGAAATCTGATTACTTCCTCTTCTTTGTCGTAAAGCTCAGAGAGTATTCCTCTGTAACTCGGCTTGATTTTCAGTGGAGGACCCCAGCGACTGCGGTAATTCTCCGTTCCTTCGCATATAAACCCCATATCTTCATTACTGATTCGATACGGAAATGGTGTAAACATTTGTTGCTTCAGTTCACGCCACGTTTGTATATTGTCATTTGCAGGAATATAGTCTACCCAAAATCCTAGTCGAGGATCATGGCAGACGTTATAAACTGACATATTATACGTTGGTTCCGTTCCAATTTCTTTTAGTGGAATTAATCTTGATAAAGTTTTGAAGTCGATGATTTTTGACAAGGAATAAACATGCCCCTCCAAGTTTGTCTCATTGTTATTTTTTGCACTGTAATAAGGCAGTAAGGGTGGTACAAGAAGACTCCTTTTTAGCAAATAAGCAAATATAACTGCATTTTCAAACTCAATCAGTTGTTTGCTCCACGTTGTATGTAATGGATCGTAAGTAATATACTTGGTCCAGGACTTGTGATGGAGTGGAAAGACAAAACCGTCGTCCTCAATTTGAAATCGCCACGGTACTTTGATGGGAGTAACTTGGGTTGAAATTATGCGTGTTGTAAGATTTCTTGCTGTAGAATTATTAAATGCCAAAGGTGAAGTAAACGATGTGGGCCAACTAAAGTAACTAGCGTTTCTTAATCTAAAGAAAATAAACAAGGCGGCAAACAAGTAAATGAGAAAATCAGCGATAAACACCAATCGAGCTTTGAGTCGTTTTTCTGGGTGAACATGACGCATAACAACAACGCTTGTTTCCATCCCTGCACAGCCAGAAACTCCTTTAAGCAAAAAACTCTTTTGAGTCTCCTAGCTTGAAACCAGCTTGAGCGTCAATGGAGGTTTAGTTCATCGTAAAAGCTTTTCGGGGTCTTATGCGAGGTATTATTATAAATACCGTCGCTATTCTCGTCGCTGCTCTGCCCATCATAACAACACATTGATTTTGTTTTAGTTACACCATGTTAGTTTTAGTTATCCAGCAATACTATTTTGCTACCTATACATGATCTTCCTTCTGTATTCGGAATTGACAGCTAGGCAGGTTAACCATTGTAAAAAACCTGTTGTACCACATGAACCTACGTGGGAAAGATCAGATCCTATGATAATCTTGTTGTATATTGTACTGTGGAGTGAACGGAGGATAAAATTATTTACGTTTACGAAATATCGCCAGTTACAAGTTGTACCTTGGTATTAGTAGCATAAAAACATTTGTTTTCAGCTTTCATCATTTCAGACGGTTGTTTTGCAATTGAGTTAAAGAACTTATGTAAAATATTTAACATATTTTGCTCTTATTTAATGAAAACGTCTAAGAAGAGTTAAAAGGAGAACTAAATTATTGGGTCGCCAGAATTTTGAATTTTTATGAGGCCTATGATTTTCACGTTGACTGATATACATAAAACAATATGAAGAAATCATGAAGCTTCTCTTCCGCTTTCACACGGCGTACGATCGCTACTATACTAGATAGCGAGAATAACTAAAGACAAAACGATAATGGCACCAGTATGGTACTAGTGATCAAAGAATTGTTAAACCAAGCAACTGTATAATTCCAAATTTTGAGTTGAAGAACAGAAAACTGTTATCTTAAGTGGTAAACTATGTGGTCTAGTTAAACAAGGAGTATAGTTTTAAATACAGCTTAGAACAATTTTATTTTTTTGTCCGCTAAATTTACAAATTTTTAAATATGCCCTGTATCTTCCATTATGATAAATCTTCAACGACAAAAAAAAGGAAATTTATTCAAACGGATAAGACTTGAACCAAAAAACATCCAAAATACTACAGCTGTTGAATTTGCTGTTGAATTTTGTAGACTTCCATCACAAAGCGAGTAATTAATGCCTATGATCATAGAGTGTAAAGGTGTATAAACTAATGGCAAGCGATTTCGTTTTTAGTGGCTCACAAAAATATTAATATATGTTTCAGAATATAACTTTGGGCTGCCTATAAGCACAAGAGCTTATAACAATAAATCCCTTGATATTTGACAAGGAGGCCGCGAGCTCGTTTCCTCTAATCTGTCAGCAGGTGACGCGGTCAACCTTTAAATGGTAGCTCGAGCAAATTTTGGTAACCACCCCTTAAGGCTTCTGGGAAATTGACAGAAGAATTAAATTGAGCCAACACGAAATCACCGTTAAGGTATATCCCAGGAATAATTTATTAGCTGTTAGAAGTGTTGGAGACAGGGAGAAAAAATAATCCACGAGGGCCTAATGGTTTCGAGGGGTTGTTTTAGGAAACCTGACTTAGTTGGACCAAATAGACCGACCTATTATTTTAGGGCTAGCCACCACATATCGGGATTAATATAATTGTTGGATTTGGACTTATATCCACCGCCTTTTCACAGTAGTCGGTGAATACAATTGGGCTTTTACTTGTTAATTTTTATGTGCATATCCTCTTTTAAAACCAGTCTCATTTGTTTTCCAATTTGTATTTGTCACCTTTCATGGGCTAACATCTATTCAAGGAATTTTTTAAAATCCTGAATACATTTAAATGCGATCACTAACTATTTACTTTTGTTGATTGCACCTCTTGTATGTGACTTGATTTGTTTTCTTGAGAAAATTATTCAAGTGTGGCAGTTGTTGAGCTTTTTTCAATATGTCACGGAATAACCTGGTTAATTCTAAGAGATAAAAATAAATGGTTCGTCTAACCATTGAGATTTTTTTATCCTCTTAATGTGATAAAATTAAACCATCTATACCTATTGTTGATTATGGTATTGTTATTGCAAACAGTCCATATGTTCATATACTCATAATGTAATTTTACATACTGAAAGAGTTTGCCGTATTCAGATAGTTATATCAGATTCATATTTACTGGAAACCTGAGATTCGTGTTCGACCAAGTTTGACTATATGGACTTAACGTTAACACAAACAAAATTCAAGGTTTGGCATGCAACGGAAGAGGCACGTTAAATGTTCTGGTAGGAATTATCTTCCTAAATATCAAGACGACATGAAAAAGGTATATCCCTATCTGAAAATTTGCCACAGGATGTGATTTGTATATCTGTGACGCTAGTGGTGGGAACATGGAATCGAATGATATCAAACCCGTTCAGATGTGATTTTATTTCTTTCAACCAACTACAGAATATTCCATCTACATCAAGGTATATCTAATCAATACCAAGGAACACTGATGAGAGATGTATAACCTAAGTTAGCACTAACAGCAGTATATCCTAAAAATCAGTTCCAAACAGTGCCAATTGATACTCCGATCGCAAAAAGAACATGACAAATAATCCAGAGAAAATGTGTAAGTTTGAAGAACTTGCTTTTTACTGCGTATCTTGTAGAAAAGAAAGAATGTTTCTTTTTGGTTTGTGCAGTCCGACCGAATTACAGCACTTTAGAAGAGTTGACATGATATACAAGATGCCCATTATAGAGAATTCTTCTTACTAAGTGCAGTCGTAAAATAATACCTGATAAGGGGCTCAGTACAGTTGTTTTTTGTTATAAAACCACCGATGTTACTATATTTGTACGAGATATTTTATGTATCTTTAGTTAACCCGTTGAGTTTTAATTAGAAGTTCCTTTTTTCTTGGAAATTTTACCAAATAGGGATAGTCTTGGTATTAAAAGAGACAAACAAAAAGCAATCCGCCCCTCATGCTTTATCTAATCTTCTAGATAACTTACATAACAATGTAGGCGAGTTCTTGTATAGCATATCACACTAATTTTTCCTAGTGCTAAACATATTCTAGAGAGAACTTCTTGAAGAAATACCATGATGTACTGAGAAATCTATGGGCCTTGTACAATAAGTCTAGCAAAAGCGGAAGAGAATTACAGAGGCCCGATGATATAAGAATAAAAGACCCATGCGTTTCAGAACGATCAAATACACCCGAAGTAAGAGAAACTATTTTCCTTAAATTGTTTAATGTAATAAACAGGAAAGGCAGTTGTAGTGGGTAATTTGGCATAGAACCTGGAATTTTTGAAGTTATTTATTCAAATACTGATACAAAAAAGCAGCTGATCGTGCTCTTTTGCACGGAAGCTTCGGAACGTGTTTTAATGGTGTGTATTACATAAACCTTTATCTTTTCTAAATGAACTATAATCTAGGTTCCAACTTAAAACACAACCCCAATTTCCAGTGTTCTGAAACAAGATGTTTTTTGTTGCTCGTATCAAATGGCATGAAAATTACCGTAAGTTGCATTTACATAGAAATACACTTATTTCCGTGTTTGTAAAATATTTTGTTAGAATGCCAAGTTGGAATACAGAGTTGACGTATCAGGGAGTTTTGCAAAACAAATATGATTGAAAACAGCTAGTTTTAGTAACAATTCATCATTCTTCAAGGAATCTATTTTTGACACTTGAATCAACGTTTCGAAGCTATTTGGAGGATGACGCAAATGGAATCGCAGTCTACCGAATAATTTTCACCAATAATCGTGTATCGCAGAATATCTATAACATTTTAGCATAAGAAAAAAATGCTACCTAAATATTCAACTGAATATATAGGTCACACAATGTTGCACTTAAATCGATATTGAGAACGTGCCAGTATATTCACTTCACGTTCACTACCTTAAGTGACTATAATCACGTGTTTGATATTCATCCAATATGATACCAGTGCAATTTTAGTTCATTTTAAATGTTAACCTAAAGGCCGGCACTGGACTTGAATTATGGTCATACATACCTCTTTCAAACGCTGCTCTTGAAGGTTTATGCAATCAAATTAGGATTGTCAAAACCTATTAAATGTGGAACTTTTCACAAATGATACATTTACTAAAGTTCTGAATTTCAAGAAATATAATTTTTGTTGCTAAACTAGAAGTATTAAGACAGACATGGATGCTAAAACAAACTTAAGCATAAGTTTACTTTTTCTCACTTATCGATGAAAATGACAAATAATGTGCGGCAGAAGGTATGTTATGAAGAACTGTAAAAAACGTATGTAAATTATACAAATTGAGGACACATGAAACAGCAAATTCATTTTTTTTGTCAAAAAGTAGTAAGCAAACTAAAAAAGGATGCTTTTGATGCTCGATGTCCAAATCAATACAAATTAAGTAATAAGAACTGTCAAAGTCGAATCCTCTATTTTCCCATGTTATTGCGCGTCTTTTGCTGAATTATTTACTTAACATTGGATATTTTTGGAACTGAGAAACAAACGTGAAAAAAAACCACACCCGGGCTACCTTATTACGGTAATTTTGCTTCGTGATTGGTCGAAAGGAAAAAGTTGCAAAGGTAAAGGATGATGTCACAAATGTGAATACTGTTACTTGTTACATATCCGCGTCGTACCTCGTGGTACAGAAGGCCTCTACAGATAGTCTACCTCTCTTTTTTTCTGCTGTTGTGTCTCGCATCTCGTGTCATGATCTGCAGGCTCAACAATGCCCCCCCCCCATATTCTTTTTCTTCCTTCCTTCTCTACCGTTCTTCTTCAGGTGTTTTTAGCCACCCTCTCTTTCTTTTTTCCTCCAATATTCAGGCTATCGCCACCCTTCTTCCCTTAGGTTGACAGGCTCTGATGAAATATAAAAGTTTAATCAGATAATTTCACCAATATTCATTTTATTTATTAATAATAAATGATCTGGTAAAGATCTTCACTGCAATTAATACAAGTTTTACAATCCTGGAATTGATAGTATGCAACATGGATGTACCAAGGTGAAAATGCACTTTAATTCGTGACATAAATTTTTTAAAAGTTACATCAGGTTGCGTCGTTTCGGGATTTAAAATACACTCCACTGAATGAAAGCACAAGATAAACTGATGCATATGGCAACTCTTGACAGAAGACAAAACAAACGTCTTTATAATAACTGCTTAACTCCTGTTCTCCTACAAACTGAATGGGATAAATCAACATAGCAGGTCAAACTACAAATACAATCATTAACATTCTAAAGCCTCGTAACAGACCCTGGAATAAAAGAAACAATAAATAGAGCTAAGTCAATTCCAACACATGGCCCAATTCTATAACTTAAGTACTGTTGACAGAACATTTCCTGTCTAATATCATGTTTGACATCACTATTAATTTTTTACCACAATAAAGATACAAACAGAAAATATCAGTATTAAACTACGACGTCATGCTATCAAGTCTAGCTAGTATCTCAAAAAAAGCTCCAGTCAACTCGTATAAGATCAACTCTACAAAAATGTTCATAAATCCCTAATTTTCAGGTAATACCAGTATATCCATAATAGATTGCTTGTAAAACTATGCATCTTCATTATTATTTCCAGCTCGAAATTCATATTTTATAGCCATAATGCAACTACTATAAAAAGTTTGGAGATAATACTAAATAGCCAGTTTAATTTTGGCACATTCACATTCTTCACTAAAACATGGTCGTTAAAACATAACACCCCTTGTTCTGTTCCCCCATTCTATCCTTGTTTTTAACGACTTTGAATATGGAATATAAAATTCTGGTTTGCTTCCAGGAAACATCGGACAGCAGTTGTACCTCTTTACATTGTGGTGTATAAATGTCATGAAAATTTAAGTCCCTTTATAAGGTGAACGAAAATCTTTGTTTCTGTGTCAAGAGAATAGTAGGTGAAAGCAAAAGCAGATTGAAAGTATCACTAAGAACTAGAGCGTATCACAGAGGCCATCTCATACATAAAGGGAAAAAGTACTTCTTGGAGTACTTCTTTGTTAACATGCGTTCCAAGCATAATTTTCAAAATTTTCCTACCAATATCAATGGCTCTTTACCAAATTTCACCCATGTATGACGAATGGGGAGAATTAAGATGCCATATAATTTCTTAGTCATTTAACTGCCCTACAAAGACTGGATACTCTACTTGAATTAAATGCACATTGACCAAAACAGCAACAGTTACGCCATTGGTTCTGCTGTTCAAATATTCAATCTTTACAGACCCGCTGATGACTGTCAAACGACACGAGTGCATTGAGAAAACACAAAGCACTTGTTTTCAATATTACCTTGATATGTGAAGCTCGTGATGCCATCCACGTAAACATTTTTTTGTAAATGTTCTCCAAGGTCCAAAAGCATCAGCCTGAACTGCAGTAGATGGGGGATTTGGGTTTCCGAAGGTAAGCTGTTTTCTGAAACATTCACTGTCCTCGAAGTTCTTTTTTTAATGTGTGATAGAAGTAGCAAGTATTTTTTTAACTCCACGGTGCAGAATTCGATTGTAAACATTTTTGTGTAAAATGCCTTCCTTGGTAAACCTTATTTTCATGAAAATGACGCACCAATAATATTTGCCAGGGACACTTTGGTACAATAGCTGAATTTACTGACTCCCTAACGAAAATCAAATTTCCAGGGGAGTTCCGAATGGTGTTGTGCTACTGCATCTAAAGTAATATTCTCTTCAAAAAAGTTATTCCTTTATCCAAAAAGGACACCTTGCCTGTTACAAATGATGGCTGTTTTCGAGGCAAGTATCAACGTGATGCCAGCTTTGTAGGTTTGCAGGACGTACTGCCTTGCATGGATAGAATAAAACAACAGGTGCTTAGCATTTAGAGACAAAAATCTTGTGTAAATTGGGGTTTAACCACTGAGGCAGTGTAATTCTCTACTCCAATAGTTAATTTTGATTCAGCTATAGCATAGTATCTACTACTGAACCGTTTATGCGCTGAAAATGTCAAAGTAACAGTGCAACGTCATTGTCAAAGCTAGGTCTACATTTCATTTTGGAGCATTGAAGCCAATTCATATTCAACTTTTATCACCTTTTTTGTAGACAAAAAGAATTTGCATATCGTCCCCAATGGTTTTAGACACCCACACAAATGGAAGACTTCATCAACCACCTTTGTTTTTATCAATGTATCGCAGGGGATTAGCAAACTTTTCCGATCTTCTCTCTGTTTTCCGTATTAATAAATACTGATTTGATTTTTTTTATTCTCGCGTTTTGGTGCTGAAAGTACGAGCAAAAGATCTTTTGACCAAAATAAACATAATTTTAATTGTAATTTTTCAATTCTTAAAAAAAATTTTTATCATAATTAGGAATTAGCGAAAAAGCAGCCAGTTTAAATAAAAGTTGCCGTTTTAAAATTACCATCTGCCAATTACATTTATATTTTACTCTTTAGGTATCTTTTGCTATCCGCAGGTGAGTCCACGGGCACAGCATTCTGTTCTTCTTAAAGTCTAATGTTAGCACTGACATTAACTCACTGCTTTTTCTGGTCTACCCATGTTTTCTAGGTATTCTGCGTGGTCTGGTTAATTGTAGATATCCTTCCATGTGATGTTTTTTACTTGTGCTTTTAGAGGAGCATGAAATTCTTAATATTCTCGGATAGACTATGATCTCAATCGTCTCATGTAGTTCGTTAGGATTCATGTTTCTGCACAGCACAGTAATGTTGCTCACACATTAATTCAGTTTATTTCAGTTTTGACATATATGGTGTGTGTATATATATATGTATATATATGATTGATTTCATGATAAAAATCCAAAAGAGCAACTTTAGTAACAACAATCTTTATTTCTCATTTCTAAGATGTTGTTTTCAAGTGCAATTGTAACGAGCTGAGTTAGTCTTTCAGTTATTCCTTTAGTTTTTGACCCAAAAAATATTTCTAAAGTAGTTTACACAATGCTTATTTTCTGGCAATACATTTTAAAGAAACCATGTAGAATACATTTTACGAGACTATTTTGACTCATTTTTCTTTGTTTTGACCTGATGTGGATTTTAGTAGACATCAGGTACTTGGAGAATAGGTTCAGATAATTTTTGTTTACTTTTTGTTATTGTTTTGTTGTGAATTTCTCACTTTATTGCAGCAAATTATAAAAGCTAAGGACCTCACACAATGCGTCACACAAAACGCATACCGGTAGTCGAATTGCAGGTGACGAATCTCCAAAAGCAATTAAATTTACCGCCTATTGATTGCTTCACTTTTCCATAGTTTTTTTGTAGAGAATCTTGACAATGGCTTAATGAAATGACAAATGTTACATCCAAGAAAATATGACATATATATATACATATATACATAATATATATATATAATATAGAAACAAATCAAGCATGCACTTTCATTTGTTTTCAACACTGGTATTGCAAATATCCATTTGAATAGACACTAGGTATCGAAGGGAAAAATTACCAAATTCATTGTGAATTATTAAACAACACATCACTTTTAGAAAAAAAATCACTGGCTAAGAAAATAATAACAAGATAAAGCTATTCTCTTTTTAATGATGAACTATCAAAATCAACGAGCATTTGCTACCAAACCCACTGGATTACCGATCTCCTGTCTTCACCCTCGTCAAAAATAATGCCCTGCTCTTCAAAGCTTCTAGCGCAATACTACAGATCACGTGTCATTTTAACTATAATTAATTGCCAGTAAAGTCATGAGGTCTACAAAGGAAGGATAAGTAAGTACCAAGTATCTTTCAATCAATGTAACAGTGAAGAACAAGACACAACGTTACCATTAGTTTTAATAATTGAGATCGGTATGCTATATTATTAAATTGAAGAGATTATAGTTTGTAAAAAGGTAAGCTCGTGATAATATGTATATACGATAGGTATATTTGAAAACAGAAAATAGGTAGCAAAGATGTTTCAACAAATATTTCAGGGACACATCAAGTTAAGTTACCAGATTGCTGTATCGTCTGTTATCAAAGTCGGAAAGACATTTTTGTGTTGCTTGGGTGACAGGATAAAGGAATCATAAAGCTGGACGAGTAGTTCTGAACAAATATATTCTACAAATAAAACTAAACTACTTTACTTGACTACTGGACAAAGAACCTGTTAATAGGGCAAGTATCCGTCTTTTTCAGAAAACAGGCAGCAACCACTCTGGTCGCCTTGTGACTGGCCCAGTTTTCTTGTAGTACAAAGCTTGCTAAAATACTATTAGATTTTATTCATTTGACATATTTGAAGAAAAATTCTTACAAGCTACAATGTAAAAACCTAGGGGGATGTTAAATAGGGCCTTGTTTTAATGATCAACCATCAGGCCCAGTTTATCAACGGGGCACAACGGGCACTGTGCCCAGGACCTACGAAATCTGGGAAATATGTATTTCTCTGTAGTCTTTCCCAACATTTTCTAGGCTAATATAACAAGTGAAAAAGATGTATAAATTTTGACAAAAGAGAATATTACTGTACAATTATATTGTGCTAATGTAATAGTTCTATACCTAGCAACTTAACAACACTGAATATCCTATCCCCAGCTAGATAAATAGACTTGGTTATAATTTCATACTAAAAATACTTTCCAGGTCTCGACTTCAGCAAAGTATACAATAATGTTCTGAAATTCCAACTTTTTAAGATGATCTGTCAACGTCTTAGGGGGTGTCGAGTATTAATTGATGTATTCTAAAAGCTTTATTGACATTCGGAAAGCTGGCGGCTAGCTAGTTAGCTCTTAGCTAATTTGAGATTTTAGTAATCCTGAAGCTGATTTATTGTCGGAAAAATTAAACTAAACAACATAAATTCGTCAATAAACACGGGTTCGATGCGAGCCTTGTAGACATCCTTTAACTCAGTTGCTTTGGTTGAAATAGTTTCCCTTGATAGTGAGGAATTAAGGAGAAAACCAAACCGTTCATCGACCATTTCATATACTGATGTCACTTCCTCGTTTCAACCAGTACGTTATCAACGATAGGAATTAATGTTTCTGTTTGAAATTTGTAATCAGTCTTCCCGGTTTAGTCCTGGGCTAATTTCTTTATATTCATATGTAACCATGGCTCAAGCCTTTGTCTCAGATTCATCTAACGCCTCATTAATATCGGAAAAGTTTTTAATAAAACTGTTATTGAGATTCTTGCAGTACCTTGTTCACGATGTCTATTTTTTTCAGGATTTTATCCCATATGATTTTTGAGGATTTTATGCCATATAATCTACTTCTAATGTGTAACAAGGGATTTTGTAGCATCACCCGTAACTTTTATCTTATTTCTGACAACATTTTGACACTTTCCTTTGTGTTCTTTAGCAAGTTATCCCACCCATGTGGGGAAACCGAGAAGAAGTTTTACAAAATTCGCAGTGCCCGAAAAAAATTCACAGGGGTTGAACAAAACAAAGTTCAGACTGTGTGCTGAGCTTAGCTTGCAGACCTGAATGGATGCCGCTCATGTTAGCCGCATTATCGTAGGCTGGCATCTGCAAAGTTTGATGTCAATACTATGTGTTTCTAATTTATCATGTAACGCATAAAACAAGAACTGACCATGATAACTTTCTATTGCAGTGAATTTTAGGAACCTTTCCACAACATAACTGGTTGAATTTACGTACCTTGTAATGACAGATAGTTGACCAGTATAACTCAGGTCAGGCTTCGAATCCACACTATACTCTAATATTTTGCCTCTTTTATCTCTGTAATTATAGTTTCTTTTATTTTTTTCTTCGCCTTTCCATGAACTCTCCGCGTGTCCTAGAAGAGAGGTAGGAGATGTGACCTTTTCCTGAGTTTCCATGTCTACCAATGTGCTCTTTTATGGAAGGGGGCAAACTGGGCTAGTACGTAGTAGGTCCAGATATCTCAGCTGCCATTGTTCGAGTACCTGTGTCATCTCTGTTTCCACTCGGAATGCAAGGCCTCTTTCACAAGGAAACTTCATCACTGAAAAAATTCGTCTCAGTACCCCTATCCAATAAGGTTGCTATTTTTCACATTCCTTAACAAGCTCAGTACCTCTTTTTGTTTCCCCAAAAATCATTAAGGAATATAATAGTAAGAAAAAGTGAGTTTCACGAGGTCCCTAACAAGAACTGAACGTTACCTTAGGCATACGCCAGAAGGCCTTCTCTGAGAACAGTCAAAACACAAAGTTTCTTCCGGGAGGCTCACAACACCTTCATGACCCCCCAGGTGATGAAGAAGGGCTAAGCTGGTTTTAAGTATTGGCAAATTTAGAGGCTTTCGATACAAAAATGTGTAGGGCCTTTGAAACTCTCAATTCCTAATACCTCAATGGATATATTGNGGTACAGATAACTCCACTTCACTTCACTCTGCCTTTTGCACATTTCTTCTTCTGATGACCTGACTCATCTATTCTTTTGGTATCCATTAGCCATTTCAAATCAGGATACCGGTGACAGAAATGAATAGAGCAGTAAATGACGTGCATGGACGGGTGAAGATAGGATAGACAAACACTAGCGTTTTGCATGACTCCCATATATAGCTGAGAAGAGTTCTATTCTCAAAGAAAACTATAAAATCCACAATAAAGAACTCCAAAAACCACTGTAAATGGTGGAGAGAAAAAAACGTTTTTTGTTTCCCCAAAAATCATTAAGGAATATAATAGTAAGGAAAAGTGAGTTTCACGAGGTCCCTAACAAGAACTGAACGTTACCTTAGGCATACGCCAGAAGGCCTTCTCTGAGAACAGTCAAAACACAAAGTTTCTTCCGGGAGGCTCACAACACCTTCATGACCCCCCAGGTGATGAAGAAGGGCTAAGCTGGTTTTAAGTATTGGCAAATTTAGAGGCTTTCGATACAAAAATGTGTAGGGCCTTTGAAACTCTCAATTCCTAATACCTCAATGGATATATTGGAGAATACTCAAATCTAAGAACTAACTGTTACTGGGGTGTTTATTGAGGAATCTATACCATGTTATATAGTGAATTTCTTCCCACCAACCATGTCTTTTAATCTAATTGTAATTACTTGATGTTAGTATTTTCATTTGCAAAGCGGTCATTTGCTATTCCGGTTTGGTCTGGTCAAACCATTCACGCAGTATGAGCTACCATTTTAATTTCAATGGCCCGTAACATTAAGCTCTAGGAAAACTTGAGAACTGCCATGGACTCCCTGAGTTAGCATCGAGTTGGAATTGCTGAGCATTCATGTAGTAATACCTTAACGGCGCTAGTTTTTGCAGTCCACAGTAATCCCTACACCCTAAAGAACAATGACGACTGCAGCAAGACCAACATACGATGCAGCCAGAGGTGGCACAGGAAAAGGCGAAGGAAATCTTTCCGTATTGTCAAAGCAATACTCCAGTCGTGACTTACCTTCTCACACGAAGCTGAAGACCAGGTAGGCCATTTGATTCACTAATAGACACCATTGTTTACTTTCGTTAAATTTCAGTCGGTTAAAATAGTATTTATTAGACATAATTTAGATCGGTTTGAGGAATCTTATTGCCTTTGAATTGAGTTTTGATTTTGATTTAACTCGCCATTTGAAAGTACTCAGTATTTAGTACATTGTATCCAAATATAGTCAGAAACAACATTGAAGGTGAAATTTGCCGGGTTTTGCCAATTTTACTGTAGTTTACTTTAATGTAACCCGAATTCTCCTGCTTCTTCCTTATCACGAAGGAACAAGATGAGGTGCCCAGGCGTTAATTTTGGAAGCGCTGTTAGGAATTACAAAACATGGGTTATTTTGTTAAATCCCAGAAGCAAGAATATTTTGCTGTTGCATAGCTGTAATGCTGTATGAACAACACATTTGACTAAAGGGAGAGTTATCCCTAGGCTGGAATGGCCATTGGGTTAGATAAGACCACTTGTAGTTGCTTAAAGGAAGTTCAAGCAATTCTCGGACATATATAGAAACAAGGTTCGCTAGGTTCTCGGTGACCCATGCTTTGGAGAAACTAGCTACATTCAGATGCCGTGAAATTTTAGATGCTACATGATGGTGATACGATCAGCAGTGAATTAAAACCAATGGAGAGAATTAAATAGCTGATCATGTACACTGTTGCAAGAAAGACCAAACTACCCCAACTTTTTGACCGTAATGTGATGGACAAATGTATTAAAGCATAATTGAAAAGTAAGGGGCTGAGACAATCACTCAATGGAGGTGGTAAATTGAATGGAAAGGTGGTTTCTTTTAGAGATGGAATCCATTTGGGAATAGAAAATTATCTGGGGAAAGAAACAGTTAAAATGATTGCTGAAAGTATTTGAAGCACTACCTTCAATAGTGGAAGAAAGGAAAGATATATCATTATAAGGTATTGTCTTGACATATCCAAAAACGTTTTTGTTAACACATTCAGCATGGTTAATTACACGAGTTGTTGTTGGAAAGGCTTACCTTTTGGAGAGTTTTTTCTGTATCATCTGCAAGACAAATTTGACTTTGTCAACAGGACCAAATATTCATTTTAATGACTTTTGTTGCTTTTAGTCATGGCATTTGTCACTTAATGCCTATCCAACATGCAGCAGGGGCCTTGAACTGGGGGACAGACTCAGAATATTAACATTTACAATGCATCACAATGAACTGGAAGACAATAATATACAAAAAACATGGATGTGGGCATATGGTTTGTTCTAGTGCAGAAGTGTATTACCAGAGGCACTTGAACAGAAAACATGACAAACTCTTGAGATAGTTGATACTTATGAGCTATAGCCTAACTACTTTATAATTACATGTAAATAGTGGTTCCATTTTCAACTAAACTACACAATTCTTTGCTTTAATGCATTTTGTTTCCTCTCTTAAGATGAGTTTCGGGTACGCAAATGATCATGATTCTTTAAATTTTTTTGGCAATGAAAATCCACATTATTTATCAATTTGTGAAAGTTAAAGTTTGAATCAGTCATCACAATCCTACACAAAGAATTTTTACATAAAGGAATTATGAACTTTTCAAAATAAGAGAACATCATTCTCAATCTCTGTTAATGCTTAGACTTCTTCTCCACTTCTCCATACATCTACTGTCCCTAAATTCACACCAGTCCAGGATCAGTGTCAAAGGCTTCAAAACTCTCACAATCACTTCCACCAAAAATAGCATCCCATTCCTTCTCCCTCTGTCAAATGACAGCATCATTTATATTTTCTACTTCCATGTTTGCACTTACAGTACTTTCATCAGAATTGCTTTCATCACATTCATTTTCCCTATACCTTTCTGCCCTAACCATTCCTGTGATTTCCTCCCTGACTATTACTGTCAACAAGTCATTATTCTCAATTTGTTTCAATTGGGACAATAAACTTGCTGTACTCCTATCACTACCTCCACTGGTTCTCCACTCTTCAACTACTTTCTGGATATATCCACCAGATTTCATACCTCCACTTCTTACAAAGCATTCCCACGTAACCCTTCTCTCCCTGTCAGTCCACGGTGCCTTAAAATTTCCTGTTCTAACTGCTTTCCTCATCTTCCCACCCTTCTTACCTCTCCTACCACTACCACTACCATTCCCTCCTGACTTTCTAGCAGTCACATGATGATGACCAGGCCCACCCTGCTGAAGAGTGGGACACCTGCCAGATGACAGACCTTCACAAGATGTTCCAGCCCCCTTCACATCATTTTCCTCTGTACTCTGATTAGACATTCTCCCATAATTGAGGTTAGTGAATTTAAGGTTACACCACCATTGGCATTTAAATTGTCTCCAACTTTTTTTTTTCAAGTTCACTTGTTGCAAGTTCTGCATCATCATTCCTGATGCACTTTTCTCCAATGATATCCTGATCAGTCTTGATCATCTGCTAAGCTATCTTGAATACCTCATTCTTCTGCTCATCTCTACACATTATGTCTGGAAACCTTCTTTTCTCGGCATCCGTCTTTGCTTTGTAGATTGCTCACCTAGCAGCTCTCTTGGCCTCCAGATACCTTTCTTTGTTCACTAACCCCTTTGTCCATTGACTCCACAGCCTTCTCTTCTCCTTCACATAATTTTCAACAGAAATTTCCACCACCATGTCACTCAATGACAGGGAGGCCCTTTTCTCCAGCCACAGACTTGGTCTGTGGCTTTCAAAAGTGTATCCTTGATCTTCTCTCATTGCTCGCCCACACTTCCTAGGTCTTTTCCTGGACTAGCACCCACAATTACATTCACTTGATCTTCAAAGACCCACTTTACTTGTCAGGCTTTGTTGTAAGAAAATTTCAGGTGTGTGATGAATCGCACACCTAGAAGCAAAATCCTGAATTCAGGCGAGTGATTAATCACATGCCTGAATCTATTAGATGTGCAATGGTGTGCGATTATATTAATTGTCAATTGAGATAAAAATAACAATTTAATAGTCTTCATTTTTCAAGATTAACGTGCAGTATTTCTTTTGAAACAAATATCTGCACATCACGAATAGACAAAGATAGTTTTCAGTTGATTATAATACAAAAATATTTGTATTTTTCTAAGTTCATAAAAGCATTGATAAACTATTGATCATTTCGTACACGATTTAAAAAATGCATCTATTAATAAAGCATGGGCTTATCACAAAAAACTACCATTCTTCAAATGAAAAGTTTTTCCTGAACAAAACAAACAAAACAAAATACAACACTCTTATATTCTACTTCAACTTCCTTATTCCTCCTACAATTCATAATCACTATCAGAATCACTCTCACTGCTAGCATCATTCAATTCGTTATTATCTTCATCTGCTATGGTAATTGTTGTAAATGAGGTAGTTGGTTCACCGTCATCAAGTTTTCTCTTTCTTCTTTTTGACGAAAGGTAAATTTCAAGTGCTCTGTGTAGTATACTTTCACGTTCTTGATCGGACCAATTTTTGTCATTGATTTTAATCAATAGGCACATCAACATGAGATCATGGCCTGTTTTCAAACAACGATTGGAGAGAACCATTGTCAAGATACTAAAAGCTCTCTCAACTGACGAATTATTTGCTAGGCATGCGATATATGGCACACCTAGCAAATTATACTCGTTTTTAGGCATGCTTTTTTTCGCATGTCTAACACCATTTAGCATGTGTGGAGGCATGTGGGTGTGATCGCATGCCTTATATAAAAAAGCCTGACTTGTCCATAATTTAGTCTCCACACCTTTCTCCTTGGGATATACTTTCTTTTCACTTTATATACTTTCTTAATCTTGAAGTCAAAAATTACTGGTTTATGCTGGGTCACAAATTCTTCACCAGGTATCACTTTTACATCTTGCAAATACTTCCTGTCTTTGGTCTTTACCAAAATGTAGTCCACTTGAGTCATAGCTGTTCCAGACTCATAGGTTACCAGATGGCTATTCCTTTTCTTGAAAATAGTGATTGCCACCAACATGTCCATTGCAAGTCCAAACCATAGAATACTTTCACCCTGCTTATTTCGGTCACCATATCCATTTCCTCGATGGACTCCCTCAAACCCAGATGCTGTTCTTCCAACATGGCCATTCAGATCACCTGCAATAGCAACAACTTCTTTCTTTGCCAGCTTACCAATGACTGCAATGAGACTGTCATAGAATTCATCCTTGATTCATCATCCAAGCTACATTGTGGTGCATGCACTGATATTGCTGTGAAGATTGTCTTATCTATCATCAGTTTAAACAGCATAATTTGGTCACTTATGCATTTGACATCAATCACCTTGTCTATCCATTTCTCTGCCACAAAGATACCTACTCCACCTGTGCCTTTTCCATTACCAATCTAAAACAGTTTGTATGTTGCCTTTTTTCCTTTCTATCATTCTTACAGATTTCCCTCTCCATTGTGTTTTTTGGATGCGGCACAAATCAATGTGTCTTCACTCAAGAAACTCTGCTACTTCACCAGATCTACCTCTCAAACTTTTCACATTCAGACTAAAGAGTCTGAAGCTTGTTATTACTTCTTTTGGTTGATGTAGTAGCTTAATAACAGTCTGATTTTGCCTACATCGAACAAAAGTCCTACCGTGTGTGACACATTCACTTAAATTAGTTCCAGTCTTGTTTATGCAGTTATGCAGGATATCTTTGGATGTCATTTCATAGTATGATGAGGCAGTGTTTTTATAGGCCAGATGCCCTTCCTGACACCAACCGATTAAGGTAATGGGGACCAGTGTTTTAATTGAGACACCATCTCTAGGTGATTGCCATCCAAGGCTGAAGAGCACTTCACCTGCCTGTGAGAGAAAGACTATACCCCACCAGTCCTCAAACTGG
>RDPX01000042.1:2220706-2248517 GCA_003991215.1 Morbakka virulenta
GCTGGCACCCCCTTTGCTAGTGATGGGGTCATACTAAAAAATACCAGTGATAGTGCAACTGAAAACTCACTAACCTCAAAAGAGTGCAGTTTGGATTAGATGAAGTATGAAGTACAGCAAACAACAGGGTGAATGAGACTGGAGCCACTGAGGAAAGTCTCACGCCAGGCAGGTGTTTCATGCCCCAGCAACATGAACCCAGTCATCATCAAACTACTGCTAGGAGGATCAGAAGAAAGTGACCACAGGATGAAAACAGGATTGTAATGGGATGTTATTATAGGAGTGTAACAAGCCGTAATGGCTACATGAAAAGAATGCATAGTGTATGAATTAGTAGAGATATGCTCCCAGTTACTGAAAAAAGATTAGTAGATCAGAAGAATCAAATCACAAAGAACACTCATTCCCCTAACCATTGTATTGAAAAAGACAAAGCCTGAGTATGAATTTGCAAAAAGGTAGGGGAGAGATCAATCATTTACTTTTCAAGGACGATCGTAAATCATATGTAAAGAGCAAAAATGAATTCAATTCCCTCATCCAGATAGTCAGATTGTTTAGCAAGGATACTGGTATTGAATTTGGGATCGATAAGTGTTCAACATTGGTAATGAAGAGAGGGAAGAGGATCAAATCAGATGGAATCAAAATGTCAGATGATACAGTTATTAAATAACTGAAAGAAGGCATAGGATACAAGTATATAAGTGTATTGCAGGCAGATGAATTACAGGTAGAAGAGATGAAAGGGAAAGTGAGCTGTGAATATAAGAGAAGGGTGAGAAAGATACTGGAGAAAAAGTTGAATGGAGGAAATGTCATCAACGGTATTAATGCATGGGGTATTCCTGTATAGAGATACACAGCTGCTTTCCTTAATTGTAAAAAGGCCGAATTTCAAGACATTGATTGAAGCAGGTGAAAGCATTAACCACATCTTAAGAAAATGTAGTAAAATTGCACAAAATATTATCATAATTATGGTGAGCTAGCTTCGCTTCTCTTGACAGATATTATAAAAGTCTGTAGTTAATGAAAGATGCTTACATACCATAGTTGTAAATAAAAGCTATGCCAACATTTGAAATCTCCTTTGAATTTATGGATGGAAATTCAAATGGATTGACCCTTCCCTTAAAAAGGGTAATTGGTGGAGAATTATTTACTAAATTTTACAAGAGAGAAGTCCATAACATATTTTGTTTTTATGGCGGATTCTAATAAAGTAAATATATTTATTTGAAGGTTTCAAAGAGAACAGTAAAAATTATGTAACACTAACATCTTGTACATATTTCCATTCCAAAAGATGGAAGAAAAGATAACATTTTTCCCCCTTTTTTTTGTATCCAATCTTTTTTTTATCCCATAAAGGCAGATAGGGCAGGATGCCTCTGATGAAATCCGTGGACGTGACTTCCGTAAAGACCTTGAGGAACGAGAGCGATTGGCATTTAGGGAAAGAGCATCTGAGAAAGGTTCAAAAGGTGGTACTGAGAGCTTTACATCATTGCCGAAACGGCAGAGAATGGAGCCAATCACAGCATCAAATTTGGATGCTGACGATCCTATAGATGAAGATGACCAAGACTCAGATGAAGATAGGTATATAATTTTATTGGAAATTTGTAGTGGTGAATTTTTATTATGCATTGGGAAGAAGCAAGCCTGGGAATACTATAATATATATTGAAAAGTCTTGTTGAGTAATATGTGTAACCATAGCAGACATTTTCATCAAGTCCTGTTGCTTTTTTATTTTGTTCGCATTAGAACACTATCATTTATTTAACTTAGATAATTTGCATTAATATTTTGTATAAAAGCTTTAACATATGACAACCATGCCTTCTGAAACTACGCTTTTAAACTTGGATTGTGTGGCTTGTGTTCTGCAGTCTTTTTAATCAAATCTACCACTAGTTATCAATTTTGGCCAAGTTCATTGTTGTACCCTCCATCTTAGTCATTAAGTCATTATGAAAACAGTTTGTTGTAATATTAATTTGGGTCCTTATTTTGTTCTAGGATTCATTTTGTGTAACGCTACTAATTTTACTAAACATATGACATTGAGTGTTGGACATAGCACCTTCCTTCATGAACTATTATGTTTTTAATAATGAAATAGCTTTAAAACACTCCAGCCTCATTCTTGAATTGAAATTAGAATTTATTAGGCAAAACCTTTATGTAAAACATTATTTATTGGACTGAACTTTAATGAGAAACTCTTTTTTGGTTTGACCTTTTGCATTGTCAGGTCATCCCCCCCCCCTTGGAAACCCACCATTACACTGACAAATTCAGAAAAAATGGTCAAAAACTGGATATGTAGAAAAACACAAAAAATAGGTAAAATGATTTTTTACATAAATGTTAAAGCCCATTAAGATTTTCAGCTTGTCCAAGGGCTAAAGTGTTGTAGGACCATGTCCTAATTGAAAAGAGGCCTGCACTTGTTATCATTAATTCAACTCTTGAAGTTTTATAAAAGAACTGTCATTTCGTGTTAACATTACAATGCTTTTTAGTTTACAGTATTTTTTTAAAAGTTATTCGTACACATCGCCAACCACGCACCACCCCCTTCCTTATCCCAAAAATCTCTGTATATTTTCTATAGGTGTGTTACAGAGCTCGATATACTGCAGGCGCTGTTGCCAGCTTGCATCATTAAACGCTGTATTATTGTTTTGTTACATTAATAACAACCTGAAAAAAAAATTTCAAACAGAGAGGAGCTAGGGAGAAAAGTATATTCGATGTGTTTTAAGATATTTCGCTCCAAGTACTTATTTTTGCTTTCATAAATGTGCGAGCATAGGCTGCGGTGTAAGCACTATAGTCAGACATAATTTAACAAACTCAGGGACGTTTAGTGGTAAATACCATGGTTTTAAACTGCATTGAGTAATGTGACAGGTACTGTATTGTTTTTAAGATGACTTTTTTCCTGCTTTATGAGATAATACATTTTGACTGTAGTAAAATGTAAGAATTACTTGGCACACGTTTTTGTACCATTGGGCAAGAACAATATTTAATTTTTACAATCACATATGTGCTCGATGTATAGTGATGATGAAGATGACACTCAAGAACTGTTAGCAGAATTGCAAAGGATTAAAAGGGAACGTGCAGAAGAAGTTGCAAGAAAGGCAAGTTACAGTAGATCTCTCTACTTAGTTATAAATAGGAACCTTCCTTTTGGGGGTTCGTTAAACTCTTGATTTTTTTGGGTTTTAATCGTCATTTTCCCCTAGCAATTAGGGCTCAGACGATGCCCTTCAGAGGGACTTTGTTTTGGCAGTGAAGAATTTCTTGGCCTTATGCTCTCCTGACCCCAACCATTAGCTTTTTCTAGTGTAAAGTTTCAAATTCTTTTCGCCCGCACAGGGAATCGAACCCGCAACCTCTTAATTACGGTGCAATTGCGCCAATCGTTAAACCATGGTTTCTCAGTACAACACGTACTAATATCCAGTTTAAATGTGACGGGATATAGTTTATACTAAGCTCTACTTTAAAGAGATATAGAACAGATGAAGTGCTTTTGAGCATTTCAGTGTGCCAGTGTGCGCTCTCCCTTCCCCGTTTTTGTAGGTATTTCATTCTAAGCAAGGGTGGTGGAGAGGGTTACTTTTTATTTGATCTTTTTTATTTATTGATTTCTTCCCTCTCCCAATTCCACCTCCGAAAACACGTACAAACTCAGTAGCGTGAGACTTGTAAGGGAGTAAAAACCTGGACGCAGTACTGCCAGCTGCCAGCTGCCAGCGAACGTGGCCGTGGTTCGAACCGCGAACTTTTTACATGGTAATCTCTTAATTTGAACTTCTCGAGCACTATTGTTTACAATAGTTAGAATAATAAATCAGCTTGGTAGAATATCATTTCGCAAAGTTTATTATTTCAAAAGGCTTTGAATTGTTGCACCACAGTTAACCATAGTTAATATATACAACAACTGTCAATTCTCCAACCATGGAAGCAGAATTTTGAAGACAATACCCCCTGCCCCCGCCAAAAAAAGAATATTGGTTCAACAAAGTCATCTTTTAGGCTTTTAGGTAACATTTACCAGAGCTTTAAATTGTTGGATGGTACAAGACTACTAGACTCTTAAAGCACGAAAAAAGAAACTGGTTATGTAAGGGTGTCAACAAAAGCATTTGCAACCAGAATAAATGTGATATTAATCCCTGGTTTTAATTAAGTTCTGCACCTCAGATTTGTAGTTTGTACATTTAACTTATCCAGCTGTTACTTCAATGACCGGATTCAACACCTGTAATTGATTCTTTACCAGTACGAATTACCCTCAACAAGCATGAGCTTGACAACACTTACAAATGTATTAGCAGAAACAGAAGATATCTCCTGCCACAGGATCTATAAAAATTGATCATTAAGGACCCATAACCAAAAATTGGTCATTTTTCTTTGAATGATTGCTACCAAATCCATTACAGTGAAAGGAAAAAATGGCTATTTTTATGTGGAATGGTGCCGATTATAATCAATACTATGGTAGAGACTGACACTCAATTAGACAAAGTAATAAAAATGACGGTAGTGATAGTATCAGTATTATTGTTTCTGATAGTTGGAACGGTATTGATACGATCATTCACATCGATAGATTTTCAGTAATACCTGTACTGTATACTGCATAGTGGGAAATTTATTAAAAATTTGTTACAAAAATGCTAATGAAGTATGTTGACATTCCTATTCTTTATTCTGCTTGTTTGAGCGACTGCCATGTTATGTAGCTGCGAGGCCATAAGAATATTCACCAGTTCGAAGTTTATCAGAAAATAAATATTGTACCAAGAAAAATTTGAAAGGCTTATACATATGCAAAGATTTAAAAAAATCCCTCAAATAGCATACTTAAGCAATTGATCTTCCACCCAAAATGCTTCCACTTAGCTATATTAATTGAAAATTGACATGTTTACCACTAGTAACTGTACTGTAATTCTTACAGCATTTATTTAAGAAACAGGGAAATCATTTATTTATTTCTTTTGAAAACGGATTTCAACTGATAAAGAAAGTCGTCTTAAATTTTGTAGGAAACAGAAAGAAAAGCAGAGGAGGAAAGGATAAGAACAGAGCAAATTATTACTGGAAACCCACTACTGAACGCCCCAGCAGATTTCAAAGTCAAGAGGAGGTGTGGATTGGTTATAAACTGCTCTACCTATTTCTGATTAATGCATAATTCTGAGGGCATGTTGTTACATCACTATTAGTTAAGCAGAAATTTCTACGGCGAGACATTTTAACACGCTTGTATTTTTTTGTTCTTTTTAAGCCGTAATAAGACACCTTGGCCACAAAAACATGCCATTAAAACCAGAACGTTTTCTATTCCCTGCATGCGGAGTTTTGCCCTTCAACAACAAAAAATTAGGCCGCTTCATTACATAATAGTAAGATTCAGGAATTCAGGATAATTTAATAGAACCTGCGATGTTTTCAGTATGTAATTTGTAACCATCGGCAAGGGATTTATAGCCCGCTTATGTTAACCAATTCCCTCAGGCCTTAAAAAAGTGTGCGGGAGGAGCATAAAGCATGATCATGAGTGACATTGCGTTGTAAACCTTACGTGTTTCGGAGAAAATCTATGACAATTAGTCTTATATTTATTTCGAAGGGCTGCAAATGGTAAAGTTGAAAACAATCAGATCAAAAAATGGAAGTTTCTAGCAAATATATCTTTAGAAGGAGTACTAAAAAGTTAGAGAGAAACATTGCATAAATCACTGTATGTTTGCTCAGGTACATTTACCGATACTGCCTAGCGTTCCATTATGGTTCGAGGTATTTTTACCGTCCATTTGACCCGAGAACTAATGCTGGTTAGCAGCAGGGACTTTGTTAGGTTGGAAATTTTTTCAGGTTGTAACTTAGTTTTAGCAAAGCTTTTCATTAAGTTTTTTTCTCATATTTGATTTATGAGCGCCAATATTGATTAATGTATGAACATTTTGATGTTACCAAACCCTACACGAGAAGAGAGTTTTGAATGATGAAAAACGGGGTACACTTGGTTAAGTAATCGTTTTAGCTTTAATCGTATTTGCGGTAGAATTCCTTGTTGTCATAATAAAGCCCGTGTTTTTGACATGCGCGTTGTTTTTTTCAGATGGGATGACGATGTTGTTTTCAAGAACTGTGCGAAAGATGATGAACGTTCTAAGGTATTTTTAATCTGTTTGGTTATAAGACAATTAACAATCATAGTGTTTTTTTAATCAGTTAAGTTGCTATCAATATGTATGAACTAAAGTACAGTCGAGTCTACGTATAACGAACTCTGTTACAACGAACTCTTTTTTACAACAAACATGATTTTTTTTTCCTTATGCTCCTCTCTATTCCATCTATAACGAATTTCATTTATAACAAATATAGAAAAAAAATTCCCTTGAAATTCATTGCATCAGAGCTCCACTGTATGTTATTTTCGTTTCAACAACTTTGTGGCCTTTTTGTGATCCGTTGTATTTATCCGCTATTTGCCTTGCTGGAATTTTGGTAATGGTTTAACTTATTACTTCTGTTTTCTTATCACTGGTACCTTTTCGATAACCATAACCGCAGGCTTTTATTTCTTTGGAACAATTTTAATGACAATTTTACTACAATAATAGGTGTCATTAGTTTATTTGCTTGTTAGATGTTAATCTACGGGTCAACTTCGACAACACAAATCTTTGTACCTGTTGTTGAAGGCAACCTATTCATCGCAGGCAATTTCTCTCTATGTGTTCCAATATTTTTATCATTGTAAACGTGAATTTCATCAAGCACTTAAGCTTTGGAAAAATTATTTGCTTAGTGATATTGAAGTTTAGCGTTAACAACAAATGACTCCAACGAATCATCTTTTGCTTTGTAAAGACTATTTACACAACATTGAAAAATGTTAAAGGAAGTGTGGTATGCTTGTGGGCAAATAAGATGTAGTTTTCTCTGAATGCACTTACGTAAGCCACCCATAATATGGTAATACCATAAGTTACAAAATGTTGATTGGGATTTTTTCTCCTAGAATAAGATTTTAGCAGTATATTTTCTAAAATCTGCAGTTGATCTTTTCCATTTACTGATAATATAATTCGTTATTACTCACTCACCCAATTTTCATCCCTGCGCTCCAAAGTTAACAAAGGGATTTTCAGGTCTTCTCCGATCTGGTTTCACCAATGTTAAGGAGGCCTTTCTCGTCCGCATACTCCTTCTAACCCCTTTCAACAGAACCTGTTATCATCTCTTCTGTTGACATGCCCAAATCAAGTTAATCTGTTTTTTCTTTATCATGTTTAGGAAGTTATCTATAACTCCAAACATCGGTTTGATTTCTCGTTAAAATCGTTGTCAAATGCCAAGTCAGAGTAATTTTTTCACGTTTTCTGATGATGATTACTTTACTCATTTTGATATCACTCATTCATATTCGCACAAATGTCTGTGGAATTATCATAGGCTTTCGTTATTTTTTAAATAAAATAAGCTGCAATAGAATGATAATTATGCGATCATCATCGAGTTTCGCCTGAAGCGGGTATATCAATATGTCAGATATTTCTTTCCAATTCAGATACGTCAGTTTGGCCAGTTAGGAAATATAAAGCATATTTATCACTTTTAATTTCACGGCGAATGCCAGATCTGACACCGAAAAAAGTTGCGTATGCTATTAAAAGTAATATTAAAGAATCACTTTTGAAATAGAAAGTAAGAAAATCTAAAAAATCTTTTCATGATTTTCCTTTCTTGATGACAGAAATGTTTTGTTACGTTTGGATGTCTTTGTTTCCTGCATCTAAAATACTGCAATTTAACAATGCAGATAAGTTGAATTTTCCTTTCACTGCATTAGCATAGGGTGACGCATTTGATGTTTAAATCGTAACTGTTATCTTATTGTGGATGAGATGTTCACAATAAGATAACGGGTGAGACGTTCTTCCCGCCCTGTGTTTACGGACTGGAGTCTGTCGACAGTAGCACATGCCTTATCTACGGCAAAGGTTAAACTTCTCCTGTCTAGAATTCAAAGCACGTCGACTGACCAACTTCATAGCTGCATGCTGACTTTGCCTCTTTACGTTCAGGTAACAACAGAGCTAGCCAGTTAGGTTGACGTACTTTAAAACAGGATGTATTGATCCCGTCAAATAAACAATCTGTTTTGTAAGATAGCAAGTGTAAACAGTTGCAACGCACAGAGTTGTATTATTTGTCTTATTAATACTTATACTTATTTCCTTTGGAGATCTAAGCCCTAACTTTTAGAGGCACTGGTTTACAGCGTATTTGGTCGGGCATTAACCATCTGTACTTGACAGGTGACAGACTAGTATCCTGTTACTGCTGCTTTATCTTCGTATTTCAAACTTCTCTCATTCTTGAAGGACACTGGTTTGCTGTTTGTTGAATTGCAATGAATTGGTTGGCTACATCAACCAATTCATTGCACGTTTCAAGAATTTGGAGTTGCCAAATTGGAGAAACCAGATAATTTTTATTGTAACTATTTTGTAGACGGTAATAAATTTGGTTTGGAAAGCAGTGTTTGATGTTATTGTCAAGGGGTTCTGCAGGTTGGGTTGGTACGAAATCTTGACAAGATCTGTGAAAATTTGCCTCTGTTAGGAGTATTTTAATTTGTAGTGTTGATTCCCCGCATAAAATTGAGATTTTGTTGTTGTTATAAACCACGTTGAAATTTTCTCCTTTTTTTTCCAGCCTAAAGGCTTTGTCAATGATACATTGCGGTCTGACTTCCATAAGAGGTTTATGGAAAGGTACATTAAGTAGCTAGAATATCCGAACTGAATATTTGTGTAATTTACTACACAGTTGTAAAAACAAAGATGACAGCAAGAACCATCCTCATTTATAGCATTTGGATCTTCAAAGGTTTTTTCAATGGTATATTGCGGTCTGACGTCCTTAATAGTTTTTTGGAAAGATACTTTTTAATTGCTAGAAGTATCGGAATTCAACAATCGTGTAATTTCACAACACAGTTGTAAAAACGATTTCATTAATAATAATCCCGCTTTATACCTTGTATAGCTTCAGGTCAAAGTTGTGCAAGCCAGATTATTACTTAAGGATTTGTAATTGCACCCAAATAGGTTGTATTTTATTGAGGAAACAACCAACAGTTACATTGTACATAGTTTTCGGCACCAAGATCATGGTATCGGTATGTTTGCCGTAGAACTTTATGGGCTACAAGTTTATGGAATTTCAACACAGCTAAGTTTTCATCGTGGATTATTTTTGTTGACGTTTAATCCATTACTTTACTTTGCTGTACAGTGGCAACCAATTACGTAGTAAGATATTTACTTAGAGTGGCGACTTTAAATTTTAAAAGTATTGTTATTTTTTCTGAACATTTGTCACTGTGTATTGGGAAGTATTGATTGGTGTCTCAGAGCCGTAACTTACTCATATTTAAAAAACTCTTGAAGTTGTACCAATTTGTATAAACTGCTTGTAAACCTGACAGTCGTATGTAGTAGTGTTTTTTGTGTTTAAACCTCTCCATTTTGTAAACAAGGGTTAAAATATTAGTTTTATTTTATAGTCCAGGGGAACTGATGTCGCTATGCATAATAAATCCTTGTAGTGACCATCGAGTTATAAATTCAAGGTTTGATGCACATTTGGCGGTAAAGTTAAAAATGTTTATCAAAAACCAAGACTTCCTTGTGTTTTGTATGTTTGCTTTTACAAGGAAATTTTTGTAAGAGCAGTGGTTTTAAACACATTAAAAATCATCAAAAATTATGGACATACTAAGGATGTAATCTTTTGGCAATTTCGGTGACAGATAAAGTTTTTCAAGAATTCCTTTGGGTAGTACAGATTTACATCTATGGCAAAGCTTTCTTGCTTTCACGACTTTACTTTTATTTGTTTCTAGAGTTTTCGGAACGACCTAATTTTATCGCCTGGTGTCATTTTTCATTGTGAAATCATGCTTTTGTTGATCCAAAAATGATATGCTACACCTTCTTGACAGGATCCAGATTGACTGTATGGCTTAGTAAGATAAGTCATTAGCACTGCAGTGTATATATGATCTTTCTTGTGATTTAGTTTGTTTTAGTGCGAATTGCCCCGCAAAATTCACTGCAAATTTCTTTAGGATTTTCTCATATATACCCATAACAGACTTAAGTTCATCGCAAACTCTCGATCTTTTGCTTGGTGTTTTTAAGGCGGGAAGTGCTTTTGAAGATGTACGATACAAGGTTTTTTTTACATTCCTGTTGAGCCTTTGAATCTTGGCTGCCCATAAGCGTTTGAAAACAGTGAGCATCATTTACTATTATGGTTTTGTCAATCACAATACCTGGAATGTTTACTTGCATACTTCCAACTCTTTGGCTGATGGGATAAATACATAAGCACTCAGCGATATTTTTTTTCAAGTTCCTTTCAAAGGTACTGTTGTTATTGAAAAGAGTAACTGTTAATAATTTTTTGAATTAAAAAATATGGTGCCAAGATTTAACACTGGATTGTTAATTTTGTTATTATTCTCGTTCGGAAATATTGGTAAGTGCCATTTATGTCTAGTTTTTACGTTTTGAAATATCCCTTTAAGCCTAACATTTGTCTCTTGAAAGTACATACCAACGTTTGACCACTATCTCTTTGGTCAATTTCTTAGATTAATTTACAAACTGATATCGAAGGCCACAAGTAAAGCTTCAAAATAATGGATGAACTGAAAAATAATGTTTTATTTTGACTCAAATATTATGTAATTCCTACGGTATTGCCAGATATGTTATACAAACTAAAACGCCCCTAAATATGAGTGTCAAATATGATGTACTTGCTTAATTTTTTTTGTGGAAATACTCTGCAGCCAAAACTAAATAAAGAAGGTGATGAGTGGAGAAAGTTTATTTCAGGACCAAAGTTTGGCGGTCGAAAGGGTACTGGCTCATCGTTTATTTTGCAATGCTTGTGGATGTCTTCGAAAATGGTTTTTAAAGGAATGGTTTAGCGTTTGGGGTGTGTATAGTAGTGAAAGCCTCAAAATCACTATGATATTTTTCTGCTCTGTGAATGTGAGGGGGGCATATCAGTAAAAGAAAGTGAGCCATTATGTACAGTAGTCAAATCTTCAAGCCAGCAGACGATCGTTATTGTACAGCGAGAATTTTTGTTCGAATTTTTTACAGATATAACGAAATCCCCAGTAACAAGAAAAAATAAATATGAAATGATAAAAATAGACAGTAGCGGAGCCGAAGAAAATTTAGTAAGTCATCAGAACAATCTCCCAATGATTTGCGGAACTTGACATTTCGAAAGAGTTACTGGATGTGTTAAAATTATTAAATAATAAAAAGGTTAAAGGGGTACAGAAATCGCTGTCTGTCATAGGATTGAAAAAGATGCTCTGATGCTTTAAACAGGAGGATAACCTTTTGTATTGCAACGATAGGTGAGCGCGCCTGTATACAGACCTGAAGATTGGTGTCTATTTATCGACAGCGTCATCAAGAGGGTCTACTGTTTTGGTACAGAAAAATGTGTAAGCACTTTTGGAGATATAACGATGCAGAAGCAATACGAAGACATGAAACAGGTACTACTTGGATTTCTCCTTGTACATTGCCTTGCCAATTCTCTTCCTCGTGGTTAAGGATCAGGCTTCGTAGCTACCTCATGCACCATTGCTCGCAATCGCCCTCGGTCCTCGCTGCTGCTGTGCAGATATAAATGGGTTACACGTGTGGACCCTAAGATTTGTCAGCATTTTGCTTTTTGAAGACAAAGGCGAGGCAGGAATATTTGCTGAACCCTAAATAACAACAATAAACGATGAGTATAAAAATTATTAAAATGTATATAAAAACCAAAAATTGTTACACTATTGTAAAATGTATGTGCTGTGTATCTGTGGTTACAGTTACATAATAATAGTAATAATAATAATAAAATTCTATTTGTAAAGAAGCTAGAAAGTTTGCAAATGACTTTGAAATTGATCACCGAGAGCATGTCGAACAAAACATCCCAGCAACGAAAGCTACAAAAACTGTCAAACAGAAGGCTAAAAGGATCGCAAACCAACAGCTTGCTGATAAATTGAGCCAGAAAAGTCTGCACGGTCAGTATGTTCTTCGAGGTCGCAACGCTGATGTTGACCAAAATGCTACCCATCAGTGGCTCCGAAGTTCAAGTCTGAAGGCAGAGGCTGAAGGATATATAATCGCAGTTCAAGACGAAAGCTTTTTCACGAGAAACTACCAGGCACACATATTACACAATGGTGCATACTCCAAGTGTCGATTCTGTGACCAATCCATAGAGACTATGGATCACCTCGTCTCCGGATGCCCTGTACTTGCCCCAAGCGATTACGTGAAACGGCATGACTCTGTAGGACAATATATTCATTGGGGAATATGTCGGTACTATCAGATGCCTGTACCTCCAAACTGGTATGAACATAAACCTTCACCAGTCATCAACTCAGAGGACATTACAAGTCTGGGATTTTCCGATTAACACAGACAGGACTATCCAAGCCAACAGACCCGACATAGTAATTAAAGATCGAAAGTCAAAAACATGCACCTTGATAGATATGAGTATACCAACTGACAGAAACATTGCCGTGAAAGCGTTTGACAAACGTAGCAAGTATAAGGGCTTGGAAATCGAAATTCAAAGAATGTGGAATCTCTAAACCACAACAATTCCCGTGATGGTAGGTGCATTAGGGATGATCAAAAAAGGCACACAAAAATATTTAGACAAAATACCCGGGGAACCACAGCTTCAAGAAATTCAAAAAATTGTTATAACTAGTACAGCTCATATCTTATGTAAAACCCTTTCAATTTGAAAATTCTGAAATAATTTTATATCTGTTTTCTCTAGCCAATTTTATACTTTCTTTTTATACGAACGTTTAAATTGAAATTTTTAAATACCATTTTAACATATATTTCTATACTGATTTTGTACTGAATTCGCCGTTTTGCTAATTTTGATGATCGTGTTTTGTATTCTTATATGTGGTTCGGTGAACAATTGTATCAAATAGCTAACTTTATGAAAATGCATAATAATAATAAAAATAATCATAATAATAATAATAACCAAACAGGGCAATAACAAATATCCAGTCTGAATTCAATGCTGCAATACCAGACTTAGTACTTGTACTAGGATACCTTTCCATGTATTGTTAGCTATCAGACTAGGAGTGGGGAGTGCTGTGGTCATACGTTGTTGTCATACAACAACAACCGCTTGAGCAATGTGCCTTTCCTCACTAATTGTGGGGCGGCACTTGCAAGGTTGAAGTGATCTTGCCATTTTGATTTGGTTTCTATTTATCTCACTCTTATGGCTGCAGTACATATGCCTGCATTCAACTTACCTGGCTTGTTGCTGGGAGCTGAATGCGGGTTTTTCACCCATCCACCAATAGATGGTGTGTAACCACTCGATAATAATAATAGTAATAAGAGCAGATCATTGAGGAGCCGTGGCTTAAAGGTTAGTGCAACTGCACCGTAACCAAGAATTCCGGGTTCGATTCCCCGGAAATGGAAATTCACAAAAGAAAAAGACATTGGTTGGTGTCAGGAAGGGCATCCGGCCAAGAAATCCCTCATTGTCAAACCCCAGTCCCTATGAAGGGCCCTCCGAGCCCCAATTTCTGGGGGAAAATGACGTTAAAACCGAATAAAAATAATAGCAGATTATGATCAACATAAAAAAGAGATGGGAAGAGAAACCTCCAAAAGGACAGTACCCAGAGAAAATTGACTCATCAGATTTTGACAAAGAATTGATGCAAATAGTTGCAAAGTCCAGGATTGAAAGCGGAGACAAAAGGTTTGGTGAGAGCTGCACAGGATCAAAGTTTAGTAACACTATACTATGAGCACAAAATAATAAAATATGGAACTGACCCGAAATGAATGCAATGCCATGAATTTAACAGTGTGGAGCACATTATATCAAGCTGTCCTGCCCTGGCAAAAATGGGAATATTTAGAAATATTTAGAATACTTAGATAGACATGGTGAGGCACCTCAGTTATAACTTATATCCACTGGATTATTTGTAAATACTACCAGATACAAGTCACTAGCAAATGGTATGAACATAAACCCAACAAAGTTGCTGAAGGAAATAATGTTACAGCATTGTGGGATATCCCTATTAACTATGACAAAGAAATCGAAGCAAACAGGCAAAATATCGTGATCAAAGATAAGTCAAAGAGTTTATGTACTTGATAAGGCTATGCCATCAGAAAGAAATGCCACAACAAAAGAGATCGAGAAGATGGCTAAATACAATGGTCTCCAAATAGAAATCAGCAAAACGTGGAACACCAAAACGATTGTCATTCCAGTTGCAATGGGAGCTCTTGGGATTATTAGAAAAGGAATAAAGCGATACGTTGGAAAACTGCCTGGTAATATCAAAATCTACGAATAGCTAAAAAACATGCTTCTTTGAGCGGCACATTTACTAAGAATTCTTTCCGTGACTTAGCCTCAGGATTATCGCTTGATCCTGGCATATTCAATAGACTGATGTACACAAACGTTGCAAAGCGTATTTTGTAATAAATGAAAAATTTGAAACACCAGAGAGTTATTCAAAGGCATCCATCTTGACATCATATCTTCAAACAGCAGGAACTTCCTTCGCATCCATAAAGTAGAAAATTATGATGGACCATTCAGCCACATTGACCTGGTAATAAGTAACATGAGCATCAGAGTTCGTTATATTATCTACATAATCATTTGAATAACTCCCCTGACAATTGAGGCGACAACAGTAATAAACAATAACAGCTATTCCATCATGATATTTAAGTGGCGAATGGAAAATATCAAGTAAGGAAAGGAAAATATTAAGGAAGGAAGGCAAAATAACACGTGATGGTACATTAAGATTGGAACTTTAACTACATTGTGAGAATGTAAGACAGAAAATACAATCTCAAAGGACATTTTACATTCCACATAGTATTTCTCTGTTTTAAAGCTTTCAGAAATTAATATCATAGTTTATTCTTTTTTCTTTTATGCTTATTGGAAAAAGGGATGTTTCTACATCTCTCTGCAAAGAACCTCCTGGTTTTGCCATTATTTGGTATATATACATTTTTGTATATACAGATATATACATTTTTGTATATACAGATATATATATACACTTTTGTTAATGAACACTTAAGCGTACCAACACCAGTTGTAAATAAGATATATAAAGCGCTACTGGAATATTTTTATTTGTACATTTCCTGACGAGTGAGTAAAATCACGAAACAGGCTTGTCGAAATGGATAGTGTAGTCTTTTGATTCTTTTCAACTTATTATATCTCTTTTACATTTTTGTATATACATATATATATATATACATTTTTGTATATTCATATATATATATGTATTTTTGTAGATTCGAGGTCTTAACTACTCAATTACTTACTGAAACCATAACATTATTTTGAATTTTTTTATATTTGAAAAAAGTGGAAATATCCTAAGGTCGAGAAACAAAAGGTGATGACGGAAAATTGACACTGGTTTTGAATCCAGCGTACGAAAGAAATGACTTAAGGTCAACTATAATTGTCATCATGTCAGAACAATCGACATTTTTGGAGTTGATAAGTAAATGGCACAAAAATATACGATGAGAATTTTCCTGCCTGATAACCTAGAAAAAAGATATAGCAAAAGTCGGAGAATAACTGAGGGAGCCTGTTTCACCTGAAGTGAAGATCAGAAATTTGTGCCAAACGTCAGACATTTTAAGCAATGATTCTGACTGTAAGCACGTCATTGTTGGTTTGGGCTGCTCAACAGTATGTCATTTTGACAAATGTGCATCTCATCAATCCCGCGAAACCGTTCAAGAAAGTAAAATTTTTGCTCTCCTGGTGGTCAACATTTTGTTTACATCGTAAAACACAACGAGTCCTTGAAGTGAAATTTAATTATTTTTTATGTAAATGGTACCAGCGGCTTATTTTATTCCCAAAATTCTATAGTCATAAACTATGGTTTATGACTTTCGCTGCTTACTTGAGTGAAATGGTGCGATGTATCAGAGAAGGAGGTACATTGGTTGTTAGAATAATTTGTCACAGATGTAAAGAAATTGGTTTCATGTTTTATAAAGTACGAGTATTCATTGACAGTGTAGACGACAAAAGTTTGACTTCGTAAACTCCACTTTCAGTTCTGAAGATACTGAAATCTACAATGTGGTTCATTTGGGAACATGACCTAAGACGTAATTTGAGACGGTTAGTGTTTGATTTTAATATCGCGAGGCAAAGGTTGTGAAGGAACCTGTAAACCTTTGCCATGACCAAGATTGCATCACTGCCCAATGGGTTTAGGTATGCATACTTAAATCGGATCCACCCTGAGAAAAAGAAGCTGGTCTTTGCGAAATACCCTTCAAATGTTCAACTACTTTTAGTCTTTTCTGACCCAAGCACTTTATTTTTTCCTATATTTTCTATCTCACATCTTCTAATTGTCCCTAAATTTTTATTACATACATCTTCAAAGAGCTGATGGTCTCTTGTACATGTTGAACTTCAGTATTTCAAAATGGTTATTGATAACCGACCTTGGCAGGAAACTTGGCTTCTTAAGTTTGAAGATGGTATCATTTGGACATTAACATTTCCATTCGTAGTACTTTATTTACTCTTTCCGCTGCAAGACTCTTCTGTATTTCTGTGGTTTTGGAAAATTCCTTTTTCTTATATAATACAAAATGTAAAATGAAAAATAATCATCCAAAAATTGTAGTTCATGCATTAACCCTTGGAAGTTCATTGACCAGTGGTGAGTCATCAAATATACTTTTTAGAGAAAAAATGAGGTCGTTTTATTAACTTTCTTATTTGTTGAATAATAGATATTACTGATATTCTTTTTTCAATTGATTATTTATTTTATTATGGATTTTGTATTATGGATTATGATACATATAATTAAGAAAAAAAATTGTTTCTGCTTTGTCCACATCAGGTCACTACAAGCAGCTTACCATGGGTTCCCTGTGGCTCTGTGTACATACGTATTATTACATACGTATTATATTATAAGGTGTCAATTAGGGCTCTTTGGAACTAGTCTATTTACAATATTTTCTCTCAGTCGTCAATGTAGGGCATTAAAGCTCTCATTTCATTTAATATGACGTAGGACATTAAGGAATAAAGGCCACTTGTTTGCTTGAATTATGGATTGTGGTAGATTTGTCTGGCAAACGATGTCATAATTACTCCTTAGATGTATTTTTAACAGATGGCATCTTTCTGTGATAGCTTTAATGTTATGTTGTTTGTACTGTTGATACGAAAAATTTCCATTTTCCAACTGAATTTAACTTTAGTTTCTCTATCCGCCAAATTTTATTTTACTATCGTGAAGTTGGCAACAGATGGAACGGATCCAGAGCCAAACACTACTGCACTTGTAAAGCGCTTTGGTGTGGACAAGGTGTTTTTAAGTATAATAACAATCATCATCATCATCATAATAGTAATAATAATAATAATTAACGTTCCGAAATAATACGAAATTTTTTTATGAAACGCTGGATGGACAGAAAAGAGAAGGGGCAGAACAATTTGACCCTACTGAATTTACCACCTTTTGGAAATAGACAAGGTCGGACGAGGTCTGTCACAGCAAGCGAGCTTCTTGGCTAGAAAATGCATGACCTGCAGGCCTTTATTATTCTGTCTATCTGCTTCGAAGGACAGTTCTTTTCACTAATATGAACACTCATGTGAAAAATATTGATTTTTCAGAGTAAGTCTCTTTAAGATGGTCATACTTTCTATCGCTCTACCGTTGTTTTTTAGCCTTAAAATTAATCTAAAAAAAATTGGAAAAAATGAAAGGTTTAGATTTCTGAAGCGTAACAAGACCACTAATGATGGTAAAATTTTGGACTTATTTCGAAGTTGATATGTTTCAAATCTTCGCCCTTTATATTATCCTTTATTATATGTAACTTTATTATATATTCTGTTAAACAAGCTTATAAAAGTACCTAAACTCTTTCATGGTCTGATGATGGGAAAAGTATCCCTCGAAATGGAGCTCAGTAAAAGCTTATGGCTCAGACCACAAGAAAGGTCGTATATCTGTGGGTTCTACTAAGTCAATATAATCAAGAATTTTCAAGAACCTTATGCCTTTGGCATTTTCGGTATTCAAATTAAAAAAAACTGAGGTAACATTTCTTTCCTGAATTAAAAATCAATAAATTGCTTAATCTGTATCAATAGTGATGTACTCTTTAGTTAATGTCGAACAGATTGTGTGAGTACAGCTTGATTTGTTTGCCTTTGAATTCAATGGGTCACCAGTAGTCCAGTAAAAATGAAAGGTAAAAGCCAGAACGAATAGTGTTCTCCTCTTGCAAGGAGAGAGAATTATAAGTATGTAACTATGGATTACATTATTTCCTTAGTTGTAGTAGATGTTGACAAATCTCTTACTGATTTATCAAAATATGTACAATTTTAATTGTTTTATCGTATGACTGCTGTCTTCATTCAATCCATTTCAATTATATGCAACGAAAATTCCATCAGATATCAGATGTAGTGGTTCTGTATATTATGTGTGGTGTTCTAAATCAAACAAGGTTATATGATGAACCTTTTGTCTTTTGCATAAAAGCTATCAGTTATCAACTAATTACACTTTGATTTGTCTGTTATAATCCGAATCGTGCTATTGTGAATTGGTCATGTACTCCTACCAGGTAATATTTTTAATGGTTAGGCATAGTGTAGTAAACCAAAGGGAAATATATAGACAACAATAGTAACAACAAAGAATTTCTTTATTCTCCATGTAAACACTTCCAATGACAAGATGTATGCAATACTTGACAACATGAAGTGACTATGAAGAAGACATTGAAAATTTTAATATTAATTCCGACATTGATTTTTAACTATATGAAGAACATATAAAGGTTTTCAAAAAGTCAGCTAACAATGAGAATGACATTAACGTTGTTACTCCAGAGGCGAATTAACCCGTGTTGGATGATATCCGAAGTAATACCAAAGCAAAGACAAAAATTGCAAAACTGCCAAAGAAAATAGTTAATGACTGCAAATGGAACAAAAGTCTCCTTCACATGCAAAGAAAGAATGTAATACTGAGGCGGTGGTCTTCCAAGATCGTACAGTGAATTGTACACCATCAGAAGTATATAAATCTATTACAGACTAAGTTAGCCAAACGATAAGTTAACTAATCTCTATGCATTGCGAACAAGCAGAAATTTTTTATACGACGATCAAAAAACCAGAGCAGTTATTGCAATAAAGTACATGATAGCGACAACTTGATTACCAATAACACAAAAAAATCTGATTGGAAATTATGGAACAAGGAATGTAAATACAAAAACCAGATTCAAAGCAACCCCCTCTGAATCTAAATTTTGTAGAAATATAAAGAATAGCGCACTCAAGTGAAAGATATGGTTGCAGAGTGGGTTGATTTAAAGCGTCGTATTGATGGATTAGGTAGTAGAACGTGTGGCCATGATAGTCACAGGCCCTGGTTCGACCCCAGTTTGGGGCATAGACATTTTTCACTCTCCTAGAAGTTTTTCGACAACAGTGCAGGTAATAATTCAGATATGGGCTATAAATTTTAAACTTTGATTGAACATTTCAGGAATGCGTTTACTAATTTTGTTTTCAAAGACGGGCATTGAAGCATTGATGAGCACATGGTGGAATTCGAAGGCAAATCTTGGGGTTTTGGTACCGTTATTGTAGTGTTGCTGGCCATCGTTGTCATCTTGATTTACATTTCAAAACAAGAAAAGTTTAGCCCATTATCTTAGAACAAGTTTGGTTTCTTGCAGTGAGCAAGGCTTTAAAGCAAACATATTGTACATTGAGTTTTAAGGCCTTTTCAATAGGCTTATCAGGAATTCTTTCAAAAATGGTAATTATACACTTGACACAGCAAGCAGTAATCAAAAAGGAATCCTGAAAATGATCTCTGATACCAGCATGAAGAAGAGCTTCCATTTTGATTAATATGTTTCTGCTGGACATGGTTTGATAGTTGATGAGGCTTTCTATTTATCATCTATACTGAAGGAATGGATAGGTGCTCCACTGTACCGCGGTCAGTTTCCTGTAAATTGCCCAAATCTCATCAAAGCATATAAGAAGGGGATGAGAAGAGAAGATTTATTTTACCAAAGAACAGCAGCATAACATTTGGATCTGAAGTACTTAACGAGATTTTATTAAGGGCTTTTGTAATTGATGGATGGTTCTTGGGTTATAGCATCATTTGTTTTTAATATGCTTCATCATGCTGACACCAGTCTTTTGAGTTTTAAATTTGTCTTTGCCATATATCTTATTGGCGTATACACTAGCAGAAAAAGAGTTCATCCTTAAAATAAAAAACTTAGTAAGAAAAAACAGAGATATCAACATAAACATAATTAACAATGAAGTTAACCATTTTAACATTAGAACCTGTGACAGAAAACAAACTACCGTCAAAGACAGAGTTTTTTGAAATGAAAGAAACATGTGGTTTGATATAAAGTGAATCGTCATTATATCTTTCTAACTATGTAACACTGCTAATAGCTGACATAATTAAACATAATTATTGTTGACAAGTGTGTGTGTAGGCAATAACCAGGCTAAACAGACCTTTACATGAGTGCAACTAGTCTCCGATCTTATTCGCAATCCTAAAGCCGTACCTTGAAAAAGCATGACCAGCAATTTCAGCTATGATTACCAGGGACATTAATCAAGTCAGCGGCAACATGTTGTTGGATACTAGAAGATAACAAACCTTGCTTGCGACCAGACCGTACAAGGAAAATTCCTGGTACGACCAATATAATGACAGAGATTTCCCACTAGAGCATTAAATCTGGTACTGAAACAGCTTTACAAATGTCTGGTAGACACCTTCTGCTATCGCTCCGTTTAATACCATTCATATCACCAATGGGCTCAATTTGTTGATCTATTGGTAGCGTGTCTGATGGTTATCCATTTCTGTTTTTTATTTTTCTAATGGCAATATCAATTAAAAGAATGGCCCTTTTTAGCCGAGGCACCTTTTATGGTCAGAGCGTGTGAAGAATCTTCTCGCCCAAGAATGCCTTGACACCCGAGATTATAGACTCGAGATGTGGTAGTAGTGACTCTGCACAGACCGGAAAAAACTGTCACCTTGAAAAATTCCACTTTTCTGAGCTTTTAGTTAACTAAGATGTCTTCGTTCTAATATTTCTTTCGTGAAAGCTTATCTTCATTCTAACTCGCCTCATATTTCTTGTGCTTTGAAAGACAGGCTTCATTGACAGTGTTTGTAATTGAAATGTTCATGTTGATGCCTATTTACATTTGCTTCTACTAGACTCTACAACACATCTTTATACTCTTACTATATATGCTCCCCAAGTTCTTTCAAAACTTGAACTTGAACCTAAAGACAAGTCTTTCCTGTGCTTTAGATTGTTTCTTCTTAAGGTCACTAAGTTCCTATTTTTCTTGTATGAATCTTCCCGTTTTAAGTCTTGGTCAGTAATTGAGACAGACTTAATCGATAAGGCTTTGGGCAAGCATTGCAGGTCTAATAGGTTTTCCTTTGGTGAATTTAATGCATATCACATGATCTGGTAGCCTCATTCTGATAGGAATGAAAAACCTGAAGAATGTATTTACAACTTCGCTCTTGCCTTGTACAGCTTATTGCTTTTCTTACAAGATTTTCGAACTCAAAATCAGGAGAACCTTTTTGTAGGTCACTTTTGACTTCCATTTCTGATTGTTGTGGAGTATTTTCTCTATCTACTGTTGGGTCTTCTGATCATGTTGTTGTAACTCTAGAGGTTCAGACAACAGTTTTAAGCCATGAACTCATTAGAAATTGCAATTTAGTTATGCTGACTGGGATACATTTCGTCAATTTTTGTTAGCTACTCCTCTGGAGCAAATCGCCTTCTGATGTTGCTTTGAGCTACTTATCAACAATGTACTCTTGGAATCAGTTCTTACAGCGCCTAGATTTTTTGTAGGTGTTGATTTCAGATTTAGAAGATCTTGCTCTACTAGTGACTTTATGACAGTAACCACGGAAAGTATGTATGTCTCATGATTTTATGACTAATTCTGGTAAAGAATAAACTATACCTCTGGATATTATGAAGATCTTTGATAAGATGTGGCATCCTGGCCTTTTTCATAAGCTTTCTAGTTATGGAATTGGTTTAAGGAATTTTATCATTCAATCCTTTCTCTCAGGTTGTAAAATGGGCGTCACACTGGATGAAATTATGTCCGATAAGCACTCTATTGATGCTGGCATTCCTCAAGCTTTTATTTTGGATCCACTCTCTTTCCTTCTGTAAATCAATTATTTTCTTGGTAATTTGCTTTAGTTCATCAACATTTATGCTGTTGACAATACCTTGTACACTGGTATTGGCCTTTAGGCAATTCAGCAGGAACAAGTTAACCTTGCGGATGATTTACAGTCTGGTCTTACATCTCTCAGAAAATAAGGAAGGGGTAACTCCAGAAGTGACACTGGAAGTCTTTCTGATGTCACTTTTGGTATCAAGCACCCAACGCCCGACCTGAATTCTGTACATAATGATTCCATTCCTGCATTAACAATTAATCACCTTTGTAGTATTCCTCGTCGTAGATGACATAAGTAACAGAAGTATCCGTTGTCAGAGAAAATTTGTAATCAGTAAGAAAAGAACCTTCGAAGATTTAGTGAACAAAAAACCCAAAAAAGTTAATCACATAAAACACAACAAAGATTACGATTATTTACTCTTTAGAGCTACAGACAAAGCTTCTTTAATGTATTTTATAGAGATTTTACAACATTTTTTATTGCATTAGACTTTGTTTCTAGCGACACCATGTATCTACTTCAGTGGTAAATCAAATGTAACAAAATGTTAATTTTCAGTTTTTAAAACTGAGATGCCATTGTTGTGTTAATAATGTTGGTCTCCTCTAGCACAATCTACTGTGTTACTAAGGTGTAGGTTGATGCTGATCTGTTTAAGTTGGTTGGAGGAGGAGATGAATTTAAGGATTTTGAAAGTGTCACTAATCGTTGACATTTCAGTCTAAAAATATTTCGACATTGGCATTTTTAAGATCTTAATTTAAAAAGTTGAAAATTTAGGTAGACGTGGTGTACAAGGGAGGGAAGCGAGATGGATGGTAAGTATGAAGTTCAATGCTTTGTTAACACAGGAAATTACAGTATCGTAACAGAAGATAATTTTTTGTTATTGATATTTTACGCAGAAAAGTTAACTGGCATTTAAAAGCTTGGGTCATATTTTTCTTCACAATATTACTTTGAACTGTGAAAATCGACTTGGAATATCATCAGTTTATGAGTTTTACTAAAAGCGTGTTATCCTGTATTGTTTCATTTAATGTAAATATCGACAAAAAAACCTTGATTATTGTTTAGTGTATGAAAATTTGAATAAAATTAAATCGCACCCTTTTATAAGTACCAATTGACAACCACATCTTAGCCACAGAACCGATAAGCACTTGGATACTATAGAGAAAAATGAGATCACAAGTGAAAAAAACACGTTAGAATAATTTAACTAAATAAAACTGTTTAGTACCAAATGACTTTTCTTCCAACCATGGTGCTTTTAACACATCATGGGATATTTACTCTCCATTGGGTTTCTGGATCTAAGGATCACTTTGGAATGTGTCGCTATGTGCTGGTTTACCAAACGAATACGAATACTATATGGATTGAAAGTGGCAACAGGAAAAGGAACTCATCTATTATTCTAAAAACTGAAGAGCGCTCATCCACATGGTCACCAGGAGTCGGAGGCAACTTGGTGGCACAAAACAACAACAGGCTCACATAACCTGTTGATGGCACCTAATTTTTGAATTTTAGTGTTCTGAAGAAAAGCGTCGATATCGTGATGGTTAACAACCAGAGGTTTAGGTTTTGCGTGGACAGAAATCACTTGAGCGCGATGATTTTTTACTTCATGAACAAAAAAACCCATTCCTTGAGAGTGTTTGATTTTACGGTTTGTTTCACATCGTAATCAATACGAGGTCGCCAATTTTGAGACTAACCGGAAATGATCTTGCTCCGAGGCCAGTGTATTGTTTCACATCCACTTCCGTTGTGCTTTTGTTCGCAGCTTTCAGAGGTTAGAAAAAAGGTTTCGAGGGCCAAAAGCTCCATAGAAAATGGCGGGACAGCCTGCCCCTATGGAAACTGATGACATAGAGCAAGAGAAGAGTAGGAATTTGTTTGGCTCTTTGAGGAGGGTTAGCTCAGCACCTTTGATCAATATTGGTTCCATAAGTGATAGTACGCCTGTTTATGAAATCCCGAAACAGCCTCGACCAAGAACATTTTCTGCAAGTTTTTCACACAGTTACCACTCTATTTACGGGACTGGGCTATTGATTGGAGATACCAGAAGCCCAAATACACCAACAGTAAGTATTCCTTTACAAGTCTTAATTATTTTCTTAGGTTAAGTTTGTATGGCAATAGACTACCTAACACTGAAGGTGAACATCGTTGACTTCATTAGTTAAACTGCAGGTACAAAATTAGAATGGGATTAACAATCGGATACTGTGTTGTTGTTGTGTAGACGTTATTATTACTTTAAGAAGTTGGTTTAAAATTTCCAACTCAGTTATTGCGATTACATTTTCATTAATGAGAAAGGACCAGTCTTCATGGTTTTGTGTAAAAGGTCCCGTTGTAAGTGTTGCATTTAACAGGTTGCGAGACACGAATAAATTTGTATTTGTTTTTTCATAATGACAGAATAGGCCTGCTTTTCTCAAAGCTAAGATTTGCAGCAGTAATAACTACACATTTGGTACTGTAAAAATGTTCCTCAACAGTGATCGAGAGAGATAGTTATAATGTTGATCAGGTGATACAGCTACAGTAGTTCCTATCAATTTTTAATTATTACGACCTCGAAAGTGGCCTCATTGCTAATCTGGCAGGCTCATCAATACCCTTTGAATGATTACACAAGTCACCCCCCGAAACGAAACTCTTTCTAGCAAAGTAAACGCCTTACTGAAGGCAAAAAAATCAAGAATAGTTTTTTTGGCGTTAGTTCGGTATTTGACAAACTCAAAAGTTCAGTTTTGACGTATGGATCTTGATAATGATAAAGAAACACTTTGACGAGGTAGCGGGAGGAATATATGTAATGTAACTTGGATTAGGAAACTAACATTACAAACTTGCACAAACCAGGAACCACTGGCTAAACATACACAATGATTAACCTAGTTTTTGTTGCTTATTACCGGTGAAGATATGGGCTTAGCATGGCCGAATAAAGTTTGTTTTCGGGAAATCACTGAATTAACTGAATTCAAAGAACAAAACTTAACATCTGTTTTAAATGTCAATTGAGTATTTCTGCAAATTACTTTCAGTACCATTTTGTATTTTTAATAAAATCTCGCTAAGGTGACACTTACCATCGTAGTAAAAACCTGTGAAGTGATAACATCATTTCTCAGTTTATCTTCGCTGAAGAACAATTAATTACCATTTGGTGGCACAGACCAAAACAAGATATCTTACTGCCTCTTAGACACTTTTCGTCAAATAAGATGGTTATTTTATGCAAGGTTAGGTCTTATTTTTCGGTTCACAGGAGACTAAATCTTTGTTGCAATATTTAAGCTATGGTAATTTTAATGCCATGATGGTAGGGAATAAAGAGAAAACAAGGAACTGTACCATTAAAGCATACCCAGGTCGAAGAGCACTCCAGGTACCTTTAGACCATTTGTGACTTGCTTTGGCTCCTGATATCTACTATCATGTCTACCACCCCAGAGAACTTTTCTGCAGCAGTGCTGAGTGTGGCAACTGGCATGGTAAAGTAAATGATGACCAATTCTTGTATATACTTGTTAACCACATTTTCTTGAAGTAGCTATTTGTTGGTTTACTCAATAAAGACAACTTTTTTATTTCTCATTTCTGAGTCTTAAACCAGTGACTAGCAGAAGGAAAAGAAGACCCTGTTTTAAGCATTTATCCATTATATTATTTCATCTAATTTAGGATTTATGTAACCTATAACTGGTAATAGTAAAATGTACTACATTTATGGTAAGAAATATTTTAGATTGGATTTTTTACTAAACAATTAAGGTTCTGAGGAATTGTAGGTTTGCATCCAAACATGTTAGCATCAGACATCACACCCAAAAGCAGAAGTCCTTTATTAGTCAAAAAGATTGAATATCTCAATAATACTGGATTTGTACATATTTTGTTTGTAATCATGATTATGTATATCTTGAATGTAATATTGTGTTATATTATTTGAAATATAGTATAAAGATGGTGGTCCTGAGACCAATGTAATAGAAAACTGGGGTATGTAAGGAAACTTATCTTATATAAACTTTTCCCTACTCATTGTATACCTAACCTCGCCCATATTTTAACCCTGAAGTATAATATATTGGCTCACCTTACTTTCTTCTCAGTTTAACATCTTTAACATTTTAACAGTTTAACATTTTTTTTGGTTCCATGAATTAATATATACATTTGGTCTTCTTGGTTTCTGTAAAAAATTTTTCATTTGTTCATACCTCATTATTATTGTACTATTATTGTTACATATTTTCATCAATTTCAGATCAGTATGTCACATTTTGTTATACTTACTGTTTGATCACAATTAATGGTTTCATCAGTATAGGTAGTCCCTCTCATCATCATCATCATCATCATATTCGGTTTAACGTCCGGTTTACATGCTAGCATGTGTTGGACGATTTCTTGAAATTGACTTCCAAGTTATCCTATCCTTCACTAGGTCTCTGTTGACACCTTTTTGTTTCAGATCCATCCTTATCACTTCCTCCCATGTTTTCTTTGGTCTTCCTCTGCCAGTGGTTCCTGCCACCTTGATTGTTCTGCATCTACTTGTCCAAGCATTCTTGTCCATTCTCTCCACATGACCAAACCAACGAAGCCTCCTATTCTGCATACAGCTGCCAATACTGTCCAGATTCAATCTCCTTCTGAGTTCATTAGAACTGAGCCTGTCCTTTAGACTTACGTTGCACATCCATCTTATCATTCTCATGTCATTCCGCTCCATGCGGCTGACATCTTCAGCTTTCACTGGCCAAGTTTCACTGCCATACATCATTGTGCTACGTACACATGCCTGGTAGACTCTACCTTTGGTAGGTAATGGCAGAGCTCTGCTGGTTAACAATGGCATCAGCTCCCTGAACTTACTCCATCCACTGTTAACCCTTGCTGTAACACTTGCACCAGCTCCCCCCTCAGCTCCAAGGGTGTCACCAAGGTAGCAAAACTTCTGGACAACCTCAATATCCTCATCCTCCAAATGCACTTTATGTAGGTCTAAGTCACAGGTTGCCTCTCCTTCTTTGCACCTCTTGCAGCTAAAACGGTTAGTTTCTGTCAGTTTGCCCTTTATTCCACTGCACCGTTTATGTACCCAGTGCTTGCAAGTACCACAATAGATTGAGTTGCTCCCAACTCCCTTCCCACAGACTGAACAGGGAAACTTTCCTTTCTCCAATGGCTTTCCTAAATTGCAACCACTGACCATCACTTTTGTCTTGCCCATGTTCACTCTCAAACCTTTACCTTCCAAAC
>RDPX01000042.1:2248700-2338948 GCA_003991215.1 Morbakka virulenta
TTCTTCTTTTCAAGTTCACTTGTTGCAAGTTCTCCATCATCATTCCTGATACACTTTTCTCCAATGATATCCTGATTAGTCTTGATCATCTGCTTAGCTATCTTGAATACTTCATTCTTCTGGTCATCTCTACACATTATGTCTGGAAACCTTCTTTTCTCGGCATCCATCTTTGCTTTGTAGATTGCTTGCCTAGCTACTCTCTTGGCCTCCAGATACCTTTCTTTGTTAACTAAACCCTTTTTCCATTGACTCCACAGCCTTCTCTTCTCTTTCACATAATTTTCAACAGAAGTATTCCACCACCATGTCACTCTATGACGTGGAGGCCCTTTTCTCCAGCCACAGACTTGGTCTGTGGCTTTTAAAAGTGTATCCTTGATCTTCTCCCATTGCTCTTCTACACTTCGTAGGTCTTTTCCTGGACTAGCTCCCCTCTAGCTACTTATATTTAATGTTATAGATATGGTGTTTTCTTTAACTACTGCCTCATTGTCAAGTTTCTTGTCCACAAGAAGTCTCCCAACCAGAAATGAAAAATGTTACCGAACATTATTTACACACAAATTTTAATGTGATTTGACCTTTTCAGAAAAATTACATCATAGCTAAAAGATCTCTGCCAGTAATAAAAAGTTACTTAAAAAAGGAACTAGAGTATGAAGAAACATTAAAGGATATTTTAATGGAATGTAAAAAATCTTGTTTATGTAAAACTTGATATTATTAGATTGGAGGCTTTAAAGGATTGTGAGCCCAATTCAAGAAATCAGCTAATTATACAACATTGAAATAAACAAAATATGTAGCTTGTCACTTTACAAATGTGTATAAACTTATCTCCATGAAATCATTGTGTGTTGAAATTTTTAAATAAGTGGCTGGCTACAGCTATAACAGTTGTACACTCCAAATCCTGGTTAGATAAATTTTAGGTTGAATAAGAGATAGTAGGAAGGGTGTATATCCAAGTATGAGCCTTAAAAACAAGTATTGATTAATATTAAATGGCTTTAAAATTAAAGCATCCAAAAATTTTAACTCCATCCAGTTTGTTAAAAGAAGATCTTGTAATGATACAGTAGAGTTTTTAATTAAGTAAAAAGACAGCATGGAAGGTATTTTCAAATGTCTTTTAAACAATAATATTAGTGGCAGTGAATGTACTAGATATATAATATAATATAACATGGCTGGTTTTGTTAAGACTAAGTCAAAGGAGGTTGATTTACTATTTAAGTGTAGATAATTCTTGTCCATGGATCTGTACAAATCTATTGTAAGATAGAATATTGGTGCTATTTGTAGGCTGGTGCCAGTTGAATGCTTAATATTGAATGCCGAATATTGTATCAGATTTGTTGAGCTTGGTTTTGGTGATGATTTTTCTTACTGTGGATTCATATAACTTTACTTTGGTGTTACCTAGTGATCAGTTTTCCATTCAATTTCTTTCTTTAAGACTGCCAGAATGGGTTTCAGATTCATGTCAGAGCTTCCTTTTGATGACAATATTTTGATGCTTTTAAATTTTATGTTAATTGCTGTCAATGTGCACTCTTAACTTAAAGCTAGTCTGATAATGAACAACAGACCTTTTAGCCTGGTGTAATGTAACCATTTTGTAAAAATAGAATATATGGTAAAACAGAGCACTAAGTTATGTACATAAGCCAATTGTTGCTGGAAGTAATTAACAGTATATGATTGGTTTGTGAAGTTCCTTAAGAGATATTGTAATCCGTTTAAATAGATATCCAGTTCGATATTGGCTTGCCCAATATCAGTTAAATGTTAGACTGGCTTCAGAATTTTAAGGGGTTTTACCATGAATTACAGCCAGGGTTTCTGAACTTGCCTCTTTAAAATGGATTTGGCAGGAGTAAAACAAATAAAACTTTACCAATCAGGCATTTTCTTGAGGCAAGCATTCCTCAAGAGAAAAATAACCACAACAGGGTTAACATCAGAATGATCATCCTTGAATATTGGTAGAAGACAAAGTTTCACCTTTTAACTGATGTTTCACCAGTCATATTTTTGCAGCATTAAAAATATTCCCTCTAAAACTACAGCAAGTTAGACTTGTTCTTGTTGAATTGCTCTTTTTTTTGCAAAAATGCAATATAAAACACTAACGTTATGGAAATTTTTTCTGATATCATCTTACAACAATTTTTTATGGATGATTATATTTAAGTGTAGCTCAAGAGTACAGAAAAGTTCTTATGAGGTACAAGAAAAACGACTTTCTCAGTATAAACAATATTATGTCTATCTTTGTACTTATAAGTACAAATAAGGTGTAACCAATCACAAAGCTTTTTGTAATAGATAGTTGCATAAACACAACAATTGTAATCATTGCAATGATAAAAGAAGATTGTAAATAAATGGCTGATAATGTTTAGGTTAGTGTAGACAAGATCTTAAATGATAAGAGAAACAATGGAGGCAGCTTGTGTTACAAAGAGAAATTATCAAGAATAGTCCAAACACAAAAAAATTGTATTAATATCAACATTTTTTACTGTTTAAATGTAAATGCCACCAAATTATTCAAAACTTGTTTTTAAATAATTTTTCTTGATTGAAATTTTGGCTAGACAACTATTCAGGTTATGGGTATTTTATGTATGTAAACATGTTATATGCAATGAATCAGCCCAAATTTTGAACTGCCTCAATATTGTAATAATCACACAAAAAACAAGAAACAAATGTGAAATGGTATCATTGTATCATACCTGGTTAACATAACTTCAGTTATTGCCTTGTTAGTACAAGCATAGATAACCAGTGATTTGTCTTGTTATAAAATTTCTAATGTAATTATTGGACAGAATGAAATATGTACCAGAAATAAGTAAATACAAACATTTTGCTATTTTCAATTTATTATAGTGAAAATAGACATTGATAGTAGTTATACCTTAACATATGTAAATGAGTAAGGAAAACATATTTACTAATTCAAACTACAGAGATAAATCATATATGTAAAAAGATAGTTACATGAATGTTGGTTTAGTTTAAGCAGCCATTTTGTATCTTTGGCTGCATGACATTAATCTTCATATAGTTAGGGTCTACTTTCTCCTGTTATTGTTATGTGTTGAATGTTGGTATCACTATAAGAAAACATTTCCTCTGCCTGGTACATAAGTAATGTCATCACATGAATCTTTAGATGATTTATAATTATAATTCTTTGAACTAAGAGTAGGGAAGTGGACTATTTAAATTTGCCTTAATGCTCCTAAGTCACCAAAAGATTTGTTACACCACCTTTAATTGGGAAGTCTTAAGTTTGAATTATCTTGGATCAATACAAAGCTAGTTGTAATGCTTCCTATTTTAAGTGATTTGTGTATACTTGGTAAAAATGTTTTTATAGGTGACTTGTTTTATAGGTGCATATTAAGAATAACTATGTCTGCAGCTTGAGTTTAATATTATTTAACTTCAAATCTGCTAAATAATGTTTTGTCGAAGTTTTAATTGCCAGTAAGAATATATTTTGTCAGTATATTCAAATTAATATCATCAAAGGGATGAATGATATGGTATTAGTTGAAAGCCTTAGCACAGATTATTAAGATGTATTAAATTTGATGTATTAGTTACCAAATGAAAAGAGAGTTGATTTTGACATAGCTGTAGTTTACTATAAAAGTAGTATGGTTGAACCCATATTCAGAGTCTATTGATCATATTTATTTGGGTTAGACAGATTAAAATGATTTTATTTAAGTTTAAAACATACTACTATTTTTATTTTTCTAGCCTGTTGGTTCACCTGCATCAAGAGTTTTACAGATTAAACAGGTATATATGGCTGTTCCTGTTTGTTTTGCAGTATAAATTCTTTCTCTTGAAAAAAACTCAAAGGCTTAGCCTTTAAGTTTTGGAAACCAGTAGTCTTGTATCTGATTGATTTTTGAAGCCTGATGGAAGAAAGCATAGTAATAAAACATTACTTTTCTTTTAAAGATTAACTGCTAAGAATTGAAGAAAACACATTTGAGGCCAAGATTTAGTTGTTTTTTTAAATTTTTTAAGATTAAAGCTAGTAAAGGCAAGAGCAAATTGCTTTTCACATAGATTTTTCATTTATCACATACCAGTGGAATTGATTATCTCACATACATTGTCAGAATGGATGCCAGCCTATCTTGCTACTGATTAAACTACATATGCTTGGTGGATTGCTGATAGAGCTTATTGGATTTACAGCAGAATAAGAAAAACAGTTTAATGATGCTCACAATTTAACTTATGAAATCATAACACAAACCATGGTCATCATACCAAGACCTTATTGGTAATGCTAGCTTTGCTACTGATGATAGTATGACTCCAGTAAAACATACAACACACTACATACCAGTTTTGTTACACTATTACTGCAGAACATAGGTAAAAAATATGAAAAGTGAACTTAAAAGCAGACCAACTAACTGGGTTAGCAGTATGGCTTGATATTACAAAGCCATCAAACTATACATATATGCTTAGACTGCTGTAAAGTATTAAAACAACAAAAGTACCAAATGCTATTATTGGATGTTACACCTGAATCTCAACACTGGTAGTTTTAACAACTTCTTTTTTCAGTCAGTTGGTGCTCAATGCCCTGGTGAGGTCATTTAAAGACCATTCCACACTTTTCCATCTGCAGCCTTGTGAACTGCATTAGTCAAACTTCATCCAACAAACTTTGCAATGTCACTTTCCCAAGATCCCACTGGCTTTCCTTTTCTTCTCTTTTCCTCAACCTTTCCCATGACATTGCAACTGTCATATCTCCCTTATACTGTGACCAAAGGAAAAGCATTGCCACAAAATTTTGTGTTTCCACTGTACAACACTGATCCTAATCTTATCTGGCATCCACTGGTTTCTCCTTTTATCTGTTGACAAGACTCTTAGTGGTTTTCACAACAGCAGTGCAAAGGAAAGGTTTTACCAAATAGGATCTTTTTGTCATGTTGGGTACTGCAAGGCCCATTCTCAATCCACTCATATTCCTCCTCTTTGTGAATGATATTGCTTGTGTTGTAGACTGTGACTTTTTTATACAGATGATTCCTTTTTATTCTTTAGACACAATGATATTGTCCATATATATAGAGAGGGCAGCTTCAATAGGAACTTTAACTCACTTTGCAATTGTTTTGTGATAAACAAAGTTAGTATTCACTATGGTGAGAAAAAAAGCCAAATCCATTGTTTTTAGAAGGACATTTTGTAAAAAACTAATAAGTCTAAACATTAATCAAATAACACTCTGGTCACATACCAAATGTGTTCTGAATTAACATCTCTCTGGGAGTCAATATTAATTAAAATGCTTGGAAAAATTAATGATAAGCTATAATTTCTGTATAGAAAGCAAATCTTCCTGGATAACTTATTTTGCAGGTTGCTTTTAAATCCTCTCACTTAATTCTTACCCAATGTTGAGTAAAATGTTGTCCAAAAATTGCAATCTGCACAGAACTTGTGCTAATGTTTTTATCTCAATTTGAAAAACACATCACATGTAGTAGGAGCTACAGAATTAAAAGCTATAAACTGGCTCACCACAGAACAGAGAATAAAAATCAAAATATCTGTGTAAATATAATAAATTTTTTGAATAAAACTGCCCCAGCTTATTTTAATGAAAAATTTCATCCAGTCAACAAAAGTCATGTAACATGATAGTCAAAGTTTGAATTGAATGTCCAATCGTGTGAGAGTAACACAGGCCAAAATGACTATCTTACCTACTGCCCAAAATATGAAATAATTTGGTATTAGACTTATAATCCAAAGAAATTGTCAACAAATACCAAGAAAACCTTTCCCAAAATATATATAGCAAGAAAATTACGTATATTGGTACCACAGGCACCTGTTTTTTAATCATAATTTGCAATACTAGAGAGAAAAAGGCCCTGAGGGGACTGTTATGAAAATTAGGTCAATCTGAACTTTTTAATGCTATGACTTCCACTACAATTAAGGGTGTTTTTTAGAGGTAATACTTTTAATTTGATATTGCATTTGTATTTAGTTAACATTTTGAAGTAGCAATTTTTAGCATATTGAAAGATTGGAAATTTTTATTTTCTGGTAGACTGATGCATGCATACATACATACATACATACATACATACATACATACATACATACATACATACATACATACATACATACATACATTCATACATGCCAATCTTCAAAAAGTCATTGCTTGATACTCTGTGTTTTAAAACTAAAGGGTGAGGACAACTTAAGATCAGTAATTGGCTCATTCAACTGCAAAGAGCAAGTGAAGATGACTTAGTTAAATGGGACCCAAATCACCACCATACTTATGGGGTGGGTTTTTTTGAGAGGTAAAGTGCCTACCAATAGAGAAAAAAGGCACTTAGGCATTTCAAAGACTAAGTTACAAAATGATTAGACACTAAATTGTGTTCCAGACAGAAGACTTATGGTTTGGTTTATATTGTTAAAGAGGAGACACTTTTATAGGTATTGTAAAGAGCTGTTTGGAAATCTTATTGGAGGAAAGATGGGATGATGATGCAACCTTTGTAGATTATCCAACAATCTAGCTTGTATAGAGAATCTTGAAATGGATGTTATTCATGTAGAGAAGCTAGTAGTGCGTGTTGTGTTTCTGGCATGCCATGGTTCATACAACAGTCTCTGGTGGTAGGTAACCTATCCCTACTCAAGGGGATGTTTTTTAGAGAATTTAGCAATGAGCCTGCTGCTTATAGTATAGGAACCATTGTGTTTTAAAGTGCCTACAGTCTTAAGGGTTATGTTGGTATGTAAGGGGGTGTAAGATATCCTGGTTTTACATTCCTGGGAACTGTAGATGGGTGAAGTGTCAGTCACAGGGTGTCTCATATCTGGATTGAAGCCCCACCTATTGGGATGGTATGATATTGTAATGTCTATTTGGTGATTGATTCTGGGGACATGAACCACACAGAACTGATACTGTGACATCTTTTCATTATGGTTCAAAAACCTTGAATTTGAATGTGAAACCCAGGGAATGATCCTAGTTTGACAAGAGTTTGTTGACCATTGTAGAAGTCAAGCCCTTCATTCCAGGGTACTGGCCATTGCATAGTAGATCTGCTCTTTGTATCAGTCATACTTTGATACTGTGACAATTAATATAAACTAAAGGAAATTATTTTCAGCATGTGTTGTAAGGAAGGGTATATGTATGCCATCAGGGCCTATTGAAGGCTCTATTACTTCCCCATGTTGCAGTGTTTTTCTGTTCTTTATACAAGACAACCATATATTTACTTTTAATATTTTAGGAGGAAAGTATAAGTGATTCAACAAGAGAAGTCATTAAAGAAAGGTAAGTTCTTGTTTTATTTAAATATATGTGTTTAAGAGAAGCTGTTTTTTGAATATCAAGTGTAGAGAGAGTAAAACTGAATAACACGTTCCAATAAATTAATTATGGAGCCTGGAATCACCTGTGTAGTGTGATAGGTGCACATAACCACATTTCCCACCTACAAATATGTTTCACCCCATGCTAAGAAATACTGAGATGAAATGTAGGTTGAGACCAATGTTGATAGAACTAAGGTAAAGGTTTGAGAGAAAATGGTAAATGAAATTCATCAATTTTTCTGTACTGTTTTATTGTGGCTTCTAGAGGACTTGTTTTTGGGGGTTATCTTGGAGTGTATTTTGGGGGCAGCTTTAAATTTTCACCAATTTTCTTTCATTAGTCTTACTTGTCTTGTAGTTATGCAGATATTATGCTTAGTTATTTTTTATGACTGTAATGGCTTACTTTTCTAGAGTCATTTGCCACTATGAGAGATTGGTAGAGTAACCAAACCTGCATATTTGTTTTGAAAAAGAACTTGAAATTAATAGGAGCCTGCTTGGCGTGTTGATTTGCCCAGGATGCAAGTCCATGTGAAAGTACACATGGTACCTTTTGTTTACACATTTTTAACTTGAAGACCCTTAACTGACCTGAAATTCAGATAGAAGTTTGTCTTCTTGTCTATGATGACATTGGCTAATGTTAATCGAGTTTGATGGACAGAAAAGCTTGTGCATGTTTATTTAACTTGGCTATGTGTGGTGCAGAAGCTACATTTTGAAATTTGAAATGTTTTGTTACAACTTAGGAAAATTAAAAAGAATAAAGAAATATATTCTTGCACCAGGATAAAAGTTATCTGGCACTTAATCATAGCCTTATGCTGGTAGTCCACTTCATTCACACTCACATCACATAGCTGGCCTCCTATGACCATACATACGAAAAACCCAAATCGCTACAACAACAGTACTGATTTCGCAGACTTCATCATTTTGCAAAGAACCTAGGGTGATGAAATCATGGCCTTCTTTGATATCACTTTATTATACAGATGTAATCATGAACAAGAAAATAAAATCTGCAAATATGCCTACTCTATGTCAAGGATATCATTGGGCGGTTGAGAGCAACTCCCCGACAACATAATATCAAGTGCTCATTTTTTACAACATACAGCCTTAGGACAATACTCTCAAAGTCAAAGAATCATGAAATAGCGGGGCACTGTTGAACATAAGATCATACCTTTGACTGGGAAAAGTAAAAGATTCCAGACAAGGAAGTGAATACCACAACAAGAAAAATCAAAGAAAACATTCATTCCCTACAGCACAACAATCGCATCAACAGCATATTTTAACTCTTCCAGAAATATGGCTTTCGACAGTACAGAAAAGAAACACAACAAACACAGAATAGGTATGGCGCCACTCCACAAAACAACTCGAACCCTGGCACCAAGCACGTATGCACTAACAAAGTATGAAATGGCTATGTCCAATTACTTCAGTAGCTTGACGATGAAAGAAGTATTTGCCAACTGATCAAGCGTTAACATGGACCAAGTTTGCACATATTTTGAAACGATGGAATACCATCATGGCAATGGTAATCTCTGCAGTACTGCCTAGGCTGCTATCCACTTCAAAGTTTCAATGAATGCCATCTTTCGTTTGGCTGTTGGTCTCCATGGCAAGAGCCACTACAGGGTAATTTTTTGAGAGTAGGAACAGGCTGCTGGTAAAGTCAAAAGTTTATTGAAGCCACCTTACTGAAATCCTAAACCTAATCCTTGTCTCAAGGAATTTTTCTTGTAATTTATCTATAAATTTTGTCCGTTATCATTGGGCATCATTTTTCTTCTTACTTGGTTTTTTAATTTATTTGCCTTGCTCTGTCTAGTAGATGGGTGAGACTTGCACCATTCAATTCTGCTTTTCTGCCTTCTTTTGGTTTGAATTTTTGGCATGCTGCAAAACAGAATATGATATGATTAGAAAACGTTTTTTTTCTATTCCGTGATAAGCTAAGGCCAACAGTTCATATTAGTCATTTTCCTACATTGAAATTGAAATTATTTACAAGAGTTAGTGGCAATAGTGCTTAGAGTTTTTTTTTTCGAGTCCTGTTGTTTCAGACGGATTATTAAGTGTTAGTGCTTACGTTCACTTTGTAGTCCCGATTTTCCAAAGGTGAAAAGACACCTACTAATGAGAGAAAGCTGCGTCTGGTGTGGAGATTTGGTAGAATATACGAGAATAAGCAAGAGTTTATGTAGTAGTCAAAATTTTAAGTATCTTGGTATTTTTAAAATAGAATGTGTTTAATTAACTCTTACAGGGATGTAACATCTGCTATGCAGTTAAGCAGAAGCCTCGATGAAATTAGTTGGATGGTAAGTCAATAACAACTGCTTTTCACTTGTAATTAGATACCAATTTCAGCATGATGCTGATGAAGTGACATATGAAATTTTAAAAAGATACTGAACTAGGTGTATATTTGATAAACATGTTTTCCTTTTCACCTGTTACGTATTATTGGAAATCGGACACTATTTTCATTTAGAGACTTTTGTTTAGTTACGTAACTTTTAGCTTAAGTATTTCATCATGTAAGAAGGAATGTGACAGAAGAGACAAGTTAGCTCTATTGCACCATGCACATCAGCTGAGTATGACGTCAGGATGACTGAGAATACCATACATAACTTCTAGAACTTCTGCCACATGATATTCTATAATTAGATAAGTTAGGGTATATAAACTGTAATTTTGGACGGAGTAGACTTATTGTAAACCTTTAACAAGTGAACAAGAGATTTACGGGAGTGTGATACTGAATCTAAATAGTAGAAAATAGTAGTGTTATTTTGTCGGTGTTCTAGTCACTACAGTATCCACTTACCAAGTATCGACAAACAGGGCCCTCTACAGGCACCTAAAACTACCGTGGGGAGCTTTTTAAAGAATTAACACAGTTTTTTAAGGTGAAGATACATTCAAATGATGGGTTGTTTTCACTTTCAGTTACTGTACCAGCAGCCATAAAGGATTTTGAGAAGAGCTTAGTATGTGGCTTGCTTACACCACCATCATCTTAATCAGCTTCATGGTTATTATCGTTTTAAAGTCAGTTATTAATCCATGCGGACATAATTTGGACTTTTAATGTATTTCCAGATCCCCTTTCCCGTCGTCAAATTCGTTTTGGACCCCTTTCACTCGTATATCTTCCTTAACTACGAGCCCCCAGGTTTATAACCCGTACCAGGCTTTACCAGCAAATCAGTTTCAAGGATACGTACTTTTTGCAACTAGCCCTCAACAACCCTCTTTTTAAGAAGGTGAAATCACGCATTTTTCAGCTTCTTAAAATGTACTTAATTCTTGACCGGGTCCAAAGTTCACCACATGATAATCTGTCTTTAAGTGAAATCTCATACATCCTGCAAATCATAGACTTTTCATTTGAGTGTAACCTTTGAAAGTTCTAAGTCTCGATGGGCCAGGTTTCATCTCACGTAGAATAACACTTCAAACTGAGGTTACATAAATCTCCCCCACGTACTTTCAAAGATACTGCTTTGTCTGTTAGAAAAAGGAAAACCTCGCCAAGTATTTCCATTTACCTTTTATACCATTTTGTTAAATTCAGCAGTTTGGCGTACTTTTTTGTATTATTTACTAAGTTTGTTGTGCGCTTTGCTATTGGCTTTGTGTTATTCTTAGTTATTTGTATGTACATGAGTTTGTTTTTCGTTCGGATGGTTGTAAGGAACATTTATATCTTTTACTAATCGACAGTCTGCGTGCCAGAAAGCATAAAACAGCAACTGTCTCTTAAGTGTACTGTATTTGTGGCTAGTTACGGCAACTATCCTATTAAATCAGGCATGTATGTATATATTTATGTATGTATGTAAGTATGTATGTATGTATGGTTATGTATGTATGGAATGTATGTATGTATATATTTATGTATGTATGTATACATATATTACTGTACCCCACTTTTTGGCAGAGAGTGTATCCAAATGCGACGATCAATAAACTTTTGCTATAAGTAATATGGTGAGCCAAAGTAACCCAACTTTACGATCATTCTAAGGTTAACTAATACGAAACCCCTCTGTTTATATTTGTTTCCATTTTTTTGTTTTAAGTGCTCTTTTGGTAATGCAATATGGTATTACTGTATTTTTGGATAAAATATATATTTTATTTTCTTCTATCTAATCAGACGGACAAGGCATTTACAGTTACTGAAGTGAAAAGAGAAAACACAGAAGAGTTCCCAAGTGCATTTTCTTCCCCAATAATGCCGTTATCACCAGTACATACTACAGAAAATCGAGTAAGTTTCAAGTACTATGGTAAAATCATTTTAGCTTTAAAATTGCATCGCGGTCAAAGTTTAGATGTAGTAAAAGATCTAGACAAAGTTGGGAACGTCGAAATGCCTTTTTTGTTGTTGTTATTGTTAGTACATATAAGACATAAAACCTTGTACGGAGCCGCGAAAGAAATAACAGGGGAAAAAAGGGTAGACCAAGAGATAAGAGTTGATCATAAGAATTGTAAACATTCGATCATATGATGGAGAAAAGCACTCAAGAGTTCCACATTGTATCCGTCCGAAGGAAAAAACTACATTCATATCTAAATTTGTTAGAAGGAAAAAAACCAACTGCATACGGATGAAGATGTTGAGAGAAAGGTGCCACAGAAGATGCAACAAACTGAGCTGGTACCAGCAAAACCTCATTAGAATATCTATAGAAAAGACTAAGACAAGCCACAATTCGTTAACAGAACATCTTGAGAAATTGACAAGCCAAGGAGCCTTATTGGTGATCATTCCTCCAGAGGAGAACCATGTTCACCAGGGTTAATGTCAGAATGATTGTACATGAATATTGGAGGGAGATATGGACTCGGCTTCCTATTAGGCGATACCATTTGGAATACATTTCTGCTTCTTTGAAAGCCACTCCCTTCCCTATTTTCAAACAAATGTAAGACCAGACTGTAAATCATTCCTAAGGTTAACTTGTTCCTGCAAAGTTGCCTTATGGCCAATACTAGAGTACAAGGTAGTCTCACCAGCATACAGGTTGATGAACTGAAGCAAGTTACGAGGAAGATCATTGCTGTACAGAAGGAAGACATTTGGATCCAAAATAAAAGGTAGATGGATGCCAGCCTCAGTGGAATGCTTATAGGATATAACATTATCCAGTGTGACACGCATTTTACGACCTGCCGAAATATCTGTTACGGATTTTCTGAATTTTTCCTATGAGGGTATGGGCTATTTGGACTCCAGTTTTTTCTTCTGGTGATATCCACATAGCCTTGCATCTAGTTTTATAAAGAAACGTTTTTTTTGCTACTACCAATTCAGTCATAGAACACAATTCACTCGGAGCACACACTTCACAAAGACTTTCCCCGTCATTATTCCACCTTTCAATTTCATGCCTGCTCCTGACTATTTCATTGTACCAATTTTCATCACTAATCTTTGCGTTTCTGTCTTCTTTGACCATGAAAATATCGTATCTTTTGCGTTTATACAACACGTCGTTTGGCCTCAGTAGAACTAGTCTCGTTCTTTCGTCATCAGCTTAATATGCTTCGAATAAAGTTTCCCAAGCATTATTTTTTTATTGATCTGGGCCCAGACTGTATGAGCATTTGCTGCACTATTTGGCATGTGTACCTAACTCCACCTCAGTCATTGTGATCATCTCTTAAATTGAGTATGTTTTCGCCCTTTGAGAGGTGCAAATCTTTCCCGTCCTGGCCAGTGACTTTCACTAATACCCTTAATTGAAATGCCTTTCTTGGTCGTTTTTCTTGTCGCTTGTGCAAACTTTCCAGTGAAATACAGCGTTCGCACATTTTACTTACTAATTATAATTGGATTTTAGTGGTGTTGATGTAACTTAGTTGGCTTGAAAGTGTTCTGCTAGCTTTGATCACTTAGCGTCATGTGAAATGAGTGGCCACATTTTCCTCAAAAGGGAAAGGTTTATCGTACTTCTCCTCAACCTTGGAGGACTACGTTTTGTTTGCACCCACCATATGGACCTGTTCGAAATGGTTAAGTAAAATAGCACGTCATATATGTTAATCAAGCGTGACCGAGAGGAAAAACAGAAGGAAAGTCATATTTTTTGTTCCCTCCGGTCAGAATTTTTTGTGATCTTACCCTTCAGATTGTCTTTACACACAACCATTCTCCATTTTAGGTGGGTTCATAAAAATCTTTAGAAAAACTGAATCTTGACTGCATTTAATACCCTTACATAAAGGCCTCTAGGGATTGAAGTTTCAGCCTTGGTATTCCTGCTTCTGTGTTAAAAGGCACAGCCGTCGCCAGCTGGATATTGGTCAGGAATTTTTACACATTTTTTGTTTTTGATTGTTTATTGAGTAAATCTTGTACAAATTTTAGATGGTATTGTAAATTTTTTTTTAGCAGTAAAATAAGTTTGATAAAGGCGAATTTCTTTTGAAAGCGGACCCCATTAAAACTAATGCATAAATTGGCGAGGAAAAAAATCAAGACTGTTACATTAAAATTGATATGTCTCCCACTATCAAGAAGGGCCAGCAGAAAAATAGAGCTTCTGTTTCATCAATGTTACCTCTACAGATCCAAGAAAAACGCTAAGAAACGGAATCGCTACTTCTACCTATGTTTTATTCCAAGTGTCGTTCTTCCTCTTTTCACGTTGGTTGTGACTCGAGCGATTTTCTCACACAAACCCAAGTAAAAGAAATACCGTATTACTCCAACAATACTCTTTTTCTAGCATCCAACCCATTGATAAAACATCAAACAGTCATTTCAGATACGAAAGGCTTAATGTATTTGAGATAAAAGCTGAATACATTTAGGTTTTGATTTGGGTATTTTAGTGGGAAGAAAACAATAGCAGTTGGCGTCGGCGGAGGAAACTAGTATTAGTACTAAGGGCAAATCCGGAATACTTGTTATGTTCACAAAATAAAGACATTGTCAATTGATTAACAATACATACAGATCTCTATAGCAAAGGCCAAAGCATATATCACTGATATGCCGCTTTGTGATTAGCAATTTAAGACAAATAAGGAATAGTTTGAAATAGTTTTTGAAAAGATCGTTAATACTTTTAAAAGGGAATTTTTTGAATACCTTGAATAGACCCCATGCGATATTTAATACGTATGTAAGAATTTTGCTGTAGGAAGTCGTTGTTAAACTTTTGGTAATTGCAATTGTTTTTTCTTCTCCATAGTTTAGTAGAACTAGAAGTCTGACACCAAGCCCTGGGCCCATGCCACTAAGCCCGAAGATACGTAGTGTTACAAGGTAAATGATGGTTAGAATTTCATAAATATTTTATAGGTGTTGTCCATAAATGTAAATCTTAATTTAAACTTGGATTGACCATTCAACAGTTATCAAATCGAAGTTGTTCATTTCAGAAGAGAAGCAATTGCATTAAAGGTGACAGTCATAAGACGGTAATATTGTTATAAAAAACTGTTATAGAATGAGATGTGTGTAGACTGTCTAGGAAAACGAACCCAGAACAAAGGCAGTACTTCTATCACTATGTCGTGAGAGTTGGTTTCTAATGACAAAGATGACGTCTACAAAACTAGGAGTTTGTTTCGTAATGATATCGCTGGTAAATGGCAAGGCACAGTTACATATTACATTAGTTTGATAAAAGTAAATTAAAAAGCCAGTGGTCGTGAATTTTGTTAAGGAATATTAATAGAAGCCAGTGTCGGGAGTTGACAGAGGAACTGGGGCATGAAAATCTGTTATGAAGAAGTTGAATAAAATCACTTTAAAGGGGAATAAAAAGGTAAATCCCTTCTTTTTCTTTTGCAAATAAAATAAATGTCAAAATGACCCCTAATTTATGTCCAAGGTAGTTCAAGTTGGTGCTTTAAATATGAGCTCTGTAAGAAAATGTGTATTTTATACCCTTGCCTACGGATTATATGATAAAGATATTGAAAACGACCGAGATACACCGAGAAAATAAATTATTCATTGTTAACTTTTCGATGTTCGTTGTCATTGAAAAGTTAGTTGCCATCGTTGAGGTGTATTAAAGTAAGAGAGAAAGAAAGCTGTTAATGGAGTGGATTATTAGGTATTATGTGACATTTAAAAGTATTTTTAAAATACGTTGTTGGTAATTCATTAAGTTTTCAATTTTTGATCTCTCTTTTTTTGTATTAACTGAATGAATGTTTGGACTATTCACTTTATACTCTAGGAGAAGCCTGAGCCCAAGTAATCTAAGACCAAGTGCGTTTACACCTAAAAGAAAGTGTAAGTTTTGTAAAAATTGTTACTTTGATTTTAGTCGCAGCAAAGTACTGCCGACCAGGGTTTTTTCAGACGTGTCGATTAAGTGCTATCTTACAAATTCCGCTGCTACTACTCCTAGCGTACATTTAAAAAATCACCCTAGAATACCGTCTTGCATACTCGGATGCAAGTGTAAATTCATACCTTAAATTCCCATTTAATGTTACTCATTTTTACCTCGGATATAAATTTAATAATGATTTTATTGTACGTTGGTATCCATTACGGGATATATAGAGAGGAATTTTGGAATTTAATGCCAGAGCATAGTACTATTGACAAAACAGAGAAAATGATCGTGTTTTTGTAATTTTCTTTTCACAAGAAAATATAGTTGTCTAGTAAACGATATGGACCAGTTAAAATATTTGCTACCATTTTTTTCTTAGATATTGTCTTATGCAAAGTTTGTTTTATGGACTGAGTTTTATATAGGACAATAATGCATTATATATGTATGTATATATGTATGTATGTACGTATGTATATTTGTATGTATGTATCTGTGTGTGTATGCATACAAATGTACGTAAATGTTGTACAGTGGTAGGGCAGGTCTTTCTTAGGTTTCGTATATCCAATCTGTTGTTAAGTTTGCTTTAAAAAAAGTTTGATTTTTGTATTGCGGTAGAGAGTACCTTACACTTGAAACCATTTTATATCTCAAATATCTACGATATGTCCTGCATGCAGTATGGAAACAAAATGTGCGTTTAAAACAAAGAAAGATCAACAGAAGACCCAAGGTATGAGCAAGTAACAAACAAAATAATTCTTGTTTAGGACTTATCAGTGACCTAATCGACCACACTTTGAAGTTTTAGCTCAGAAAAAAAACACCGCCTTTTTATTGAAGGATATACTGAGTCTGTGAGTCTGTTTAGTTAATGACGAGATGCTTAGTATATGCATACATATACATACAAACCTACGTTCAAGCGCATATATCCGACAGACACAAGAGACAGACATGCTTAATTGGGATATTGCCACAGTATCTGACCGTAGAGCAGCGGTACTTGCATTTGCCACTCTTGAGCAAAAAAGAGAGAATCCATTCTCCCCCGGTCACTGGAGGGAAGGGTTTTGAAATAGTATATAGGCTTTATTTTGTGATCTCCAACGCCAAATACCATTGTCTATTTTGTCTGTTGTAGTGGATACCGAGGATACAGAGCATTGCACTAGCCCTTCAAAGCGACTTCATCTTTGCCATTCGTCACTCAGCACAAGTAGTGCCTCGTCTTCATCGTCTCCGGATACAGGAACAGAATCAGTACATAATCTTTCCAGTTTTGAGGAAGGATCGTGTGGTGAAGACTCGTTTATGTATTCTTCAACTAATACAACGATGACAAATCATAATAACTTACCACTTATGTGCGATACTAGACACGCACCCTTTACTTTCGTTAAGCCCAAACATGTTGCACCCCCGTCTCCTCTTGCTGCAGGTTCCAGCAGTGCGAGCATTCAGGTTGATCCACGAAGAAGTGGTTTAGGTGGAACAAGCTACACGTTCACTCCAGTACGCGATTAAGGTAAAGCCTGACTGTTTTTAAAAGATCTTCTAGTTGTGTGTTATTTTAGAGTAGCTAGATGCGCAATTTGTTTTGATGCTAGGATGTTTATGATTTTGCACTGTTGTTCTTTATTCTTTCCCCTTTAAACCGTGGAACAATAAGCCTGATAAACCAAAGGAAAAGAAATTCAGTAACAGTGAAACTATTACATTCAAGCTATATTCAACGCGCGAAATTCAAATCTGAAATAAGTTTTTCATCTTCAGGTCCAGTTTTCCTTTCGCGTGATATCACTGTTTACATGTATTGCGAAATATTGCGCAACATTATAAATTTTTTTTTTTACAGTACGGAGAATTATATGTTTATAACAACATAGATGAACATACGAAAACAGATGAATTTTTTAACTGTAGACAGAAAGTAGAAATAATTTAAATGCTTGTACAGAGTGTAATACCTCATGAAAAATAGCAAATTCAAGTAAAATTTTATGTATTTCAAAGTTCAAATAGTCTCAGAGGTCATGTTCTAGCCCATGTCGGTGTCCTTGGTAAACCAGCCAAAGTTCCCCAGCACACTGGCGCGCCACCGAGCCTGGTATCTTCGTTCAAGCGTTCCATTAGTCCGGTGAAAGCGCTCCCCATGTTTGTTACTGACCGCTCCAAGATTTTCGAGAAAGAAATGTAAATGGGAGTTTAAAAAATGGAGCTTCAGTGACATTCGACACCACATAGCCAGATAGCTTTTGATGAAATTTTTTACTAGTTTTGCCTAGTTAAGGTTTGCTTCCAAGAAAATTTTCTACTGCTTCCTTGAATTCTAGCCACTTGTCTGCTTTTCTTTTGCAATACTATTTAGTAGCTTTTGGAAATCATCGTCTGTAAACTTTTCTCGAATCTGTGGCCCGATAAAGATACCCGCCTTTACTCTGACGTCACTTAGACGGGAGGATATCCGCTGATTCGAGGTGAATGCCTTGCTCTTGTCATCAAGTGCTTTAACAAATTGCGTCATCAGGCCAATGTTGAGTGGTGGTAACAGTACTTTTTCGGCATTAATAAGTGCCACATACATCATGTTTTACTCTGCATCCTGTGTTTTGTGCGAAAAGACCAGGTCTTTCAAGTATAGTGTTAGCTGTCGTTCCTACTGTCCCATAAATAGAGGAAGCAGCTGTGCTTTGTAACCTCCTTGTAATATAGACACAATACTGTACCTATAATCTTTAGATTACCACAAATCAACCACTCATCATCCTTATACTTGATGGCATCCAAAACTTGCCTCAAAGTTACATTTTTGCCTTTCAAACCAACAGCACGGTCTACAGGAATTTGTGGTACATTTTTGCAATTTTGCAGCAAGTTTGCTTTTAAGAATCAACGAATAGTCTTCAGTCAGTTGGATTGCAGTAAAGCTGTAGTCCTTGCATCAAACCACATATATCGGAACAGTAACACAATAAGTCAGAAACATGAAAGAAGGATGACGAATATTCATTTCTTTTGCAATAAACTGTTAACGTTGTTTCTGTTGCTAGAAGATTTCATTCGTGGAATCTAACTACTTACACATCAGTACGCTGTTTAGATAACACGAGATAACAAATTGAATCACTTAGTTCAGCCTGAGAATTAGCATGGGGAGCATCAGTCACAATAGAAGCTGAAGGGGATGATACTGGAAAGGTTTATGTCTCCGATTTGGTCTCTCTGTGGCACTTTTCTGTGCAGTACCAGTTGGAACAGGTAGCGGACAGCAGACCGAATAGAAGTATGTCAAACCGTCAGTTGTGAAATCTCTAAATTCACCCCAAGAAAGAAGTAGCAGTCAGAAATGCGATTAGTAGGCTTACGCCAGATCATCGGTACACCAAATGGCATGATTTTTTCTTTTTCTTCCACTTTTCCACTTCAAAAAACCCAGAGAAACATAATATAAAACAGTGCTTTAGGGCCAGAGTCTTATCTTGATTGCCAACCAAAAACATATGTTAAGACCAATAAATATACTACAGTGGAACCTCTCTAATCGGGAACCTCAGAAATCGGGAAACCCGGCAAATTGGAACGAAATCCCACGGAACGGAATCTTTTCTATATATTTTACCTCGCCAATCGGGACAAAGGACCCGGATAATCGGGACGATTTTCTTGAAGGCTGCTATCTATTTTGACATTTCAAAAGCAATTTTCTCAAATTTCCCACGCAAGTAAAGCATGCCATAAGCAATGCAATTAACACATTTGCCGTTACAAGCGTGGGAGATGTCATCATTGTTTTCTCCTATGAAAGTGTGAAACCAGTCTCACCTGTGCTACAGATGATAACTGTTTGCTTTTTGCCACCAAACACCACGAGCGTCACACAACCAATGGACAATGGAGTCATTAAGAACTTCAAAGGTCACTTTCGGTCAACACTCGATTCCCGTGTTATCAACGCCCTCGATGCTGATCCCTCTACATCTGCACTCAAGGTCTCCAGATCCATCACCCTGCTGGATGGAATTTACAGGGCACGTGCTGCATAAAGCAAAGTCAAACCAGAAACCACAGCCAACTCTTTTAAAAAAGCAGGATTTAAAATGAGCAATGACGTGACCTCGGAGCCAGCTGGACTTAATGACATTTTTTTTATGTTCCACTACCGGAGGATAAGACACGAGAGGAGTTTTTAGAATGGAACAACATGGATGAGGAGTTAGAGACCAACGGCGAGCTGTCAAATGATGAACTTCTGAGGGAGGTAACTGACCGCAGACTTCCGAGATTAGATGGAATCGACGATGAAAATGAGGATTAACCAGACTCATACAAGCCTCTAACGTTACAGGACAAGATGACAATACTCAACACTTTGCGCCAATTTGTGCAAGAGAATTCGATTGACAGCCTGCTGTATGTGGTGGATGAATGGGAAGAAATGGTACACCAACAAGTAAAGCAAAATAAGCAAACCAAAATCAGCGACTTTTTCACCACCCAGAAGGAAAATTAAAAGATGTCCATCAACACACAGTCCTTTTTAGGGCTAAAACAATAAACAGTACTTTTCAGAACCATCCCTTATAAACAGTCCTTTTCAGGGTTAGTCTTCTACAGGGATTGCGTTGACGTGGCAGAATGGCTTTAGTACTCCAGACCATGGAGGAAAACTGAAATCCCTACCGACCTCAGAAATCGGGAAATCCGGATAATCGGGACGATTTTGCCGGCTACGGAGGTTTCCTGATTAGAGAGGTTCAACTGTACTTGGTAGTTATCAGCAGCATTCGTGTTAAAAGACACTTTAAACACCCTGTTACAGCTTATAGTCCACAGGTTACATACAATTTTCTCCACAACCAAGGAAGTAATCCAAGGTTTATAGAAACATAACTTTTCAGGATCTTACCGTACACTTAAAATAATCGTGCATTGTACGTTGTACCCAGTGCATACGGCTTTGATTACCCTTTTTCACTGTCTTGTAGCAAAATTTCCACGCATGTAACAAACCTGATCGGAGTGAGTCTGGGAACGACGGCGAGCTTTTGATACCATTATTGGTGTGCGACTTGTAGTATCTAGTTAGACTGAAGGTAATGAATTGTTTATGATCGACCAACAGAATGATTACAAACTAACAGAAGTCTTATTTCAAATTCGTGATTAGAATGTTCGAATTAGCCGGAATATTGAATGTTATCCCTTGTTACAGAAATTGTGTTACTAAGTGCAATCTCTCTTTAAATTTTAGTAGTGGTATGACACAATAATGAAACTTCTTTTATTTTCTTCTTATTTTGTTTTGCTGGCTGTTAATTCGATCGGTTAATGGTTAATGTTGTAACCAAGAGGTTTGGGGTTCGTTTTCCCGTGCCGTCAAAAGCTTTCTAACTTTCAAAATATACCTTACTGTCGTAACAAACCCCCACTGAAAAACACTGTCTGAGCCGCCGATTCAGGAAAAAATGACTTTAAAACCAAAGGAAAATTACCAAATGGCAAACAAAACAGAGCTTTTTATTTTTTATTAAACTTCCAAAAAGTATACACTATGACATTTAAAGATTTGGTCGGATCTGTAGTCCTGTTGTCGAAAAAACAATAAGTAGATTAACGTGACTACGTTTTATGCACCAGCTACTTGTACACACAAAAGAAACCGTTTAAATTTTTTGTCTGGTTTGTAGCCCTGCGTTAAACAGATGTTAGGGTTTAGCCAGTTTAATGTGAACTATATATTTGATTAACACCTTGGGGATTTTTGAAACAAAGAGGGTATTATTCGTTACAGACAGGGTAAAGGTGCGGTAAATACAGGAGCTAGGTCCATATTTGCCTTGTTCATTTGATTGTTTTGTTTTATTTTTTTTGTTATAAAGAGGGATAAGTCTGTAAGCATTACAGAACATAGTAATGAACCGTGAGCCCCAAAGGCCTTAGTAACCTAAAACCAGAAAAGCTTAAAATTGGGTTTTATTGAAGTTCTACTCTGATCTACTGAATAACTGGGAGGTCATATTAAGTGAGGGGTTGGGTGAATCAAAGCGAGGAAAAGCACAGAAGGTCCAACAGCATTTATGCAACGATAAACAAATTTTCGTAATACACACAGAATAAAGTTATTTCAGACCTTTTTGTTTTGCATTCTGTTCTTGATGTTTTTTCCTGGACAGTTCTGAATTTTACCGGGCAATTGCATTATGAACGGTGTGTTTTGGCATGAGGATTTATAAAAACTTTAGCAAAAACTTGACACTCTTGATTTCTTAATGCATCTGAAGAGCCCCTGCAAGATTGTTAAGGACTTTTGAGGCTGCTATCACTAGTTAGTGATTGGGTATATTAGTGTTGTTGCGTAGGCTGTTCCACTGCTTGTTGCACAATAAATAAATATATATATATAATGTAATATTTTGCACAATTCTCAAGATTGTGCACGTGACTCTCCTTTAATCATTATGTTCAGACAGTTTCTGGAGTTTGTCGCCAGGGCCTTGATCTGAAGCAAGATCTTTTATTTCACGCTTCCGAAGAAGGGGGATTCTGCATACGGATGAGTTGATGCATCGTCTTTGGTAAGGGACTTTTCATTATCTCTTTGCCTTTGTTCAACAATTTTTTGCCTACCAGTGGCTGCAGTCAGCATGTACATCATTCTTTCTCGATCAGATCTTGCAGTACACTGGGTTTAAAGGCCCGTGCAGGTGGTGTTTGTTTTCAATGATTCCACCACCCATCTCAACAGATATAGCAAATTTTTAATAGGGCTTTTCTTCACTTCATGTTGGTTGTGAACTGAGTAATCATCCAAGACGTAAATAGTGTTTTCTTTGTAATTAAACGAATTCTTGTTTTGCTTCGGCTACTGGTTGATTCCTTTATAATTTTTCCGAGCGATAAGAGCTATTTTTACTCCATCGAACATAAACAGCATCAGGTGGGGACACCTTGGTCTTCGTACCTTTTTCTTTAAATACAAATTCTGGTTTGAAAGAATTGCCTTTTTCTGTAGAAAATTGGGTAAATGCCGTTACACACTCGTGACAGTGAGTTGAAGGTTTTTGACGGATGCTTCATGAATGGCATTTTAAAGAGTGAGTTTCATTGCGATGCACTGGCTTTTCATCACCATTAGAAATTTGAATTTAAATTTTAAATGTGGCCAAATAATGTTTTTGTATGTGTCAAATGTTCAACAAAAACTCTTCGATTCCTACAACCCTGTTTACTGTAATAGGCATGCGCAAAAGGAAACACGAAGAAAATAAAGTTCTTGGCTACTTGAACATGCGACTCAACTCAAGCGGAAGTTATGAAACTACACATCACAATTAAAGAGTAATCAGTGAAATTGGAGGTTGCCATAGACAAAGTACAATAGATGTATGTAACAGAAATGAAGCGAGTAGTTTTTATGAACTGGGGCCATCTCATCTTTCAGCTTGATCTTCTACCTCCACTTCAGTTTCACAGTAACACGCCATGTTCTTGCATTTAATCTTGCATCCACTTGTTGAAAAATACAGGGACGTTATCTGACTGGTCTTCTTGTTGTGATAACTGCTCATCGCAATATGTTTCGCACTTGCTCTTGAACAACGTTTCTTTGCAAACGTCCTTTAAGGTAGCTGCGTATGTTGATGAGGCATTTATGTATTCTGACTGGTAAATCTAGCATTTTAGGTTTACTGCCACCAGCGGTCACCCAGTACTTTTTCTTCTCCATCCTTTTAAAAAATGCAGGGTCATCTGCGGGCCATTTTAGTGTTCTTTGGACATTCTGATGACTTTTCACAGTTTGGATCCTCATGCCTAGCACTTTAAAATAAGGATAGAATTCGGGAACTGTAGGGAAAAAGAAGCTGTGCGGGCTTGATTTCTTCAACTCTTGTTCTTTAAGGTTTTATAATAACATTAACCAACGCGCTTTTTCTCGTTGATCTACTTTGCCATGTTATCCATTTTTAACTGGCGTGAGCTTTTAGATTGTTGCTTATCATCTAGGACAACAAGAACATATTTTTCTTTTGCGATTTCCATCACTCCATGCATCTCTGGGTTTTAATATTACCATCTTCTTTAATCGTATACGCGCAAAGCACATACAGCGTCAACAAAGAATGTCTTGAAGCACATTAGATGTTTGTGTTTTACCAGTATACTCCCACCTAACCTGCACATCTTGTATGTATTTAATGTACTTTCCTGCATGCGAATATTGTGTAGTGTAGAACTATTATAATACAAGGCATGACGTTTTCTAATCTGTAATTTTGGTCGCAAATTGCAGATTACAAAACACAAATATTTACGGAAAAGAAGAAATATCGGTCATACATTTTGCATGCTACCGCCCCGCCCCGCCCCCCTCAAATACCACAGATTCGTCCTGAATCTGTGGTATTTGACAGTATTTGACCATTACACATAGAAAAAATCACATTCTACAACCTAAGAATAACACAGTATTTCTTGACAAAAAAACATTGATATTCTTGCCGGCATTTTGGTCGACTAAAAAAAGAGTTTGACAAATTGACAACTTCGTAGTTTTAAAAGGTTTTTTTCGGAGCTCTATATTACTAGGCTGCATTTTTACAGCAGCTTAGTAATCTATTCTGTAATCGTGCACAACCTGAGCACCTGGTAACTCCACCAAATGCATTGCGGAAGTCATATGTGTCTTCAAACTACTTTTTCCCTTGATTTTAAGAGCTTTTCTTGTAGGAAAAGTGGAACGTATGGCCGTTAATTTAGTCCATCAAACAAACTGTTCGTGCCTGAAATTTTTTTTTTGAGCAATCGTTTTTTAAATTTTATCAGTTTTTGGATTTAAATTCTGAATTTTGTTTATATTTGTTGTTTCGACCCCGGTTTTTATTCAGCCAGACATAACCACAGATTTTTTAGTTTTAAATTATTGTGTATCATTATTAGTAGACCGATCGTACCTGATAAAACCTGGCGCAGGATAAATGGCGTGCAATAAAAAAAACTTGTTATCGTGATTTTCTTAAATGAGGAAATATGTCTGGAAGATTCCTTGTTTTTTAATTAACAGTAGCCCCCTCGTTGTGGCTTTTTAATTTCTTGCTGGTGTGCTTGTTTGCAGTATCATAACTTAGAGAAGCATAGAAACAGGGAAGGAAAATGAGGTCAGCGAAACAACATACGATTAACTAAACTTCCATTAATAGTAACAGTAATAGTAATACTTATAGTTAATGTGATAGTTATTGTAATAGTAATAGTTATTGCGATAGTATTGGTAATAATAACAATAGAAATAATAATGATAAGAAATTTTTCCTAAAATCTTTGCAGAAGTGCAAAAGCGCCTGCCTTTGGAGTCACAACCTAAGTTATTAAAATAACGATTCTGGTAAACATCAAATATAGTCAAAGTATGTTGATTATGGAAGCTTATAACATGGAAATAGAAAACGTGGCAAATGGTTATCATTTAAGCACTTCATTGATGCCTTCCAAAAAGATCTGAGAAAGATTGTACGGCCAGCTGATAAACAAATGCGAACGGCGGAATAGCAATGTAGGACAAAAGACAAATGCATTATTAAACATTTATTGCAGTAGCATTGGATGTGCAGTGAGATTAGTGCAATTTTAATTTTTGCCTGGTTACATACATCTTGATATAGCGACCAGATTTCTGATAGACATTAAGATTTGGATACTGTGGCATTAGCTAAACTGACTTTGATTACTGTTGTTAAAATGCAGCTATCGACTGCTGTGCTCATTTTATTTATTACCATCTCATTTGAAGAAATGCCATGTAAAACAATGAATCGTGCACTTTCCAATACTGATTGTTGACTCATAAAATGTTTATGGGGAAGTGGTTAAATCTGGGTTGAGTGAATGGTGTGTTTCTTATTGAGAAATTCTATGTCATTTTTATTTACACAAAATGCCCGATTTTGTTTTTTTGTTCTTGTTTTCAGTGTTCTTGTTTTTGTTTTCAGTGTAACTTGTTATAATTTTATAGATTAAACCTTGCTCTCATGACAGTTACCTATCGTCTGGAAAGATGGCTCACCCATGCCCTCAATAAAGAAGTATTGTATGTATTGTCTTTTCAGGTCAATATTTGCTGTTCTGCTGAATTTTAATAACATCGTACAATTTTAAGTGCTCGAGTAATATTTATTGAGCTGCTTGGGAACACTGTGTGAAAGTTGCATTTCTTATGTATTTATTTATTTGTAGTTCTCAATCTAGCATTTTTAAAGTGAGTGGTTCAAATGAAAAGATTGAGGAGGGGTACAAAGATCATAGTGGGAGCATTTGTATGTCCTAGCCATTAACGGCATTTTGGGGGCTTGCATATATGCACTTTATGTAGTGTAATTCAATTGTGAACAAAGGTGGGTTACCGACTATGTTAGTAGTTTACAATAAGAGAATGTTTACGAATATCTAGGAAAGGTGTAACTCCAAATCCTCCCAAATATCCTTGGATTTTTTCTGCATGCCAAACCAATATTCCCAACGATCGAGTATCGTATTTTTTCCCAGTTGATGGGTTATTTGTTAAATTTTATAACAATAAAACATTGATGGTGGATAATTGGTGTATATATTCTCGTAAAAGAGAATCGGTCGTTAAGAGTTGCTTTTTTTATAGGTCAGTACATCATGTTGTGTTGAAATATGCGTCTATTTGGACTGGCAAACTGCGTGCATGCATGCATGATTTGTTGTTCTCCCTACTATTGTTGGAACCAGGTCTGGAAGTGGGAAAAGGTCTAAGAAATATTTTTAATATTTGGATACCTTTGTATGTAATAAGACCCGGTTATGGAAATGTGCATTGGAACTGCGGCATAATTCACAGGCCAAATTTATGTGAGCGTTTTTTGGGGGGAGGTTTTGTTTTGTTTTTTGGGGGTTTTTTTGTGTTTTTTTTGCACAGCATATTTCCGGCTTTGCAGTTGTAGACAGTTATTTTACCTGGACCAGTTTATTAATTGAGCCACTTCTAAAACTGCTGTGCAGCATTTTGAGTGCTGTAATACACTGAACATAACCGTGGTAACGGCTGAAAATAGCGTAATCTGAAAAAGAAACTTGCTACTTGTCGATGGATGTTGTTACTTTTTCAGCAATTAAGGTTATGACTCCAGCTAATTACACCCTGGTACCTTATTTTTACTTGGTATAACCGCTGTAACGATACCATGGTTTATAACCATGTATTCGAAATTGTTTTGCCTGTTTTAATCTTGTTTCTTAGTGGCCTTGAAACTTGGAGACCTGGTTCCTAAACTATTTCATAACAATCCGGAGAAGATTAAAATATTTCTTCACTAAAATCACCTATAATAATTGGCCCATGGCAATTTTGACTGGCACGAAGCGCTTCTTAGCAGGAATCACCTGAAAATGCTACCATTAGAGATCAGATTGTAAATTCCTTTGTAAATTAGTATTTTAATGCATTAATTGCAAAATAATGCCATGTTGTATTCAAATGGTGTTGGCAATGGTTGAATTTCTAACTTTGAATTATTTTACTTTTGTTCTATTTTCTAAAGTTTAGATTCGTGGTAAATAATGTAAGAAAACTTTCGGTTGATTTTTACCACTGGAGCTAAATAGTTACCAGAAAGTTTATAGGTGCTGTGCCGAGGGGACAGGGAAATATTTGGTGTATAACAAGAAATACTAACCCTATTTAAATAAGGGCATAGTAAAGAATGTTTATCTCCTTACCGACGTTTCACCCAACCATTTCAAAATCATTTTTTATTTGAAAACTTTGTAAGAAACAAACTTGTAAGGTAAATATTGCTGGCGTTTATCATTCACAGTCCTCTTTAACATTATATTTAATAACGTTACATGATAATCTAGTTTTCGATCGTGGATGTTGTCACTTCCTCTTCAGAACTTTTCAGTCAAAATGTACTTTAGACTGCGTGTTTTTAAACAACGTGATGACTCCCCCATCCGCAAGAGAATGCAGCTGTAGAGGAAAACAACTGTTTGGGATGAAGGGACCGGCTGCCTAGATATTCACAACTGGGGCCCCTTTTTACTGCTTATCGTAAAGCCACATAAGTTTACTGTGCGATATTTCTGAAATGCAGTAAAAAAGCTTAATTTTCGCATCGCGTTAAACAGGAAGCAAGAAAATCATTTGAATAATATTACAATGGAGAGTAGTTTTAGAGTATGAGTGGAATGAAAAGTGAATTTATTGATCTCACTGGCCAAAAATTGGGGTAAAATTTGTGGAATCAGGTATGAAAACTATTTTTGCTGATTTTGTTGAATTGAGCTTCGGTCTTCTGAATATTTAGAGTATTGTAAGTTAGTGTGGTTACAGTTGTGTGCAATATTTAGGTATTTTGCTGAAAAAGAACTGTATAATTAAAGCAGTTTTCCTTTTTTTAAATTAAATGTTAAGGAATTTGTGTGCCATTTTATTGGTCAGTTGGATGTCTTAAATAGAGCAATTTTGAATTATCAATATATTTGAGTAAGTAATAGTGAATTTTTAAGGAAGCGAAGGATACTCTTATGATACGCAAAGCGTTACGTGAATAGTTTGTTAGATTTAATGTGAGGGCAAGGTAAGAAAAAGTTGACTGTTTGGATATATTTAAACTGCCTCGTGCTTAGTAATTCATTTGGGTTGTAAAGAGACTTAAACGATCGCATTGATTAGTATGCTTACGTTTTATGGCCATACCAGGTGCCTTGAATTTTATGAAGCTACATTGGGTAACAACAAATATAGTTGTTTGTGCTTTTCATTTCAGCAAGCTTTTTGGCCACGGCTTTTTCCTGTTTTTCCCGTCGAGGAAGTAATCAAGAGTTTTTACCTGCCTGAGCCTACCCATACTCTTTTTATCAATAAATTAAGAAGAAAACAGTTAATTATAGGTGACCCTTGGTGTATTAAGCGCTGCTACATCATTACTATTAGAATAAATATTAACCCATATAAAGTTCACAAAATCACGCAATTGGGATAACCTTACATATATACACTCATTCAGTCTTTCCAGTGACCTAATACCATCGGTTATTGGTAGATAATGCATGGTCATACTTAGCTGACAAAGGACTGTTTAAAGAATCTGTTTTGAGGATAGGGAATTCAGTTGTTATTTCTGATGTCAAATGTTTAATTATTGAACCAGTCATGAGGAGAGTTAATTACAAAGCTAGACAGTTGAGCAGATTTGCATAACAGCGAAGGACATGATATGCCATGGGGATCTAAAACCTCGCCAAAATATTTGTATTTTGTATTTGCAACAAACTTAGCACTGGCATTAAAACACGCACATTAACTTGCTATTTAGTATAAATGGCATTTTTATGTTCAATAAACCAGACTAAAAACTCCCATTGTACGAAAGGCAGGAAATTTATTAGATTTTCACCATTCTAAGAGTTTTGTTTCAGTTGTGTGATATTTAGACGCGGTTATTGCATTATGATGTTGACCTTAAGTTTTAGTGCAAGAAAGGGGTTGCGTTTTAATACGAAAGATTATTAAGGTTTGGCACTTTTGACAGATGCAATGGGAAAAAAAGAAAATGTTCATAATTTATGGTCTTTGCAAGCACATTTTAAACGTATTTTAAGGAAATATTTTCTTGCTGATCAAAGCACTATAGAAGGTTTCCGTTTGTAATGCTAAGATGAATTCCTTAAAGTAGAGTTTCTAAACTTAGGACTCTTTTGTGTCATCGTTAGTGACTAGCTATGCTTCTTCGGTTTTGGGTAGGTTTCTAAAAATCGACTTTCGCTGTTCCCAATGAGATGTTTGTTGAAGAATGGACCATCAGTGACAACAGTTTTTGCATAATAGCGATTTACTAAGGCTTTTCTTTGTGTAAAAATTTAGTGGGGTAGTGGCCGAGCGGTTAGGTCAACAAATTACCACGCAAGAGGTTCGAATCCCGGTCAGGCCCCTGGAAGTACTGTGCCTAATTTGTGTCTCAGTTATAAATGTCATACAGCTGAGTTTGTACATGTTATCGGGGATACATTTAGGAGAGGAAAGAAATCGATAAATTAAAGAGATTAAGAAAAGTAGCCCTATGTCTTCCAATCCTTGCATAGGAGGAAAGGCCTAAAAAAGATAATGATTCAAGTATTAATTGCTGTTTGGAAGTCGGCAAATGGCTGGGAATACTAGAGCTAGCCATTTCTTGTTTGGTGGATTTACGACCCTCGCGTTTTTTGTGAATATTGTGGTTTGTTGGAGGTTGTTTTAAAAAAGCTACCAAATAATGTATGTAGAAGTGTAGCTAACTTTATTGAATTCGTGCACCTCGAGAAATGTTTGAAATCATTTTCTTCCATAGACACATAAAGGAGTTATAGGAGTTGGAAAGGTTTTCCCGTTTTGTTGTACCCTGCCAGAAGATGGTGCCCAAAATTTGTTTTTATTTCCTAAAGGGGCCATCCATTTATTACGTTCGTACTGAGGGGGAAGGGGTATCCTAAAAAGCGAACAGACGGGAGTGGGGTTCACAGGGTGAAAACGCTCACATTAAAAAAAAGGTTTTGCTTACAGTTTTCACAAAGTAGTGACAGCGAAAGACAGGTGTGCAGGTGTAATTGTTCTTATCTGTTCTTACACATTTATTGTTTGTTTATATGGAACTACTTTTGTTTGTATTCGGCTTGTATCTAATTATAATTGCTTTCACTTCTCACAACAATAGCTTGGCATCAATTTTTTTACATTTCGAATTTAAGCACGTGAGTTTCTATAAAAGAAGAATCAATGACACAATTTTTAACTTATTTATCGAAATGGCAACTACCAACGACGGCCAAAAAAGTATGACGTATGTTCGCACGGGGTGGAGGGGGGGGGGAGTCGAATGATGGCCAATTTTATGCAAACGCAATAAATGGATGGCCCCAAGCTATAGTTTTTTATTGTTCGTTTTTCACGTAATTTCAACTAAAAAGTGAATCTTCAACAAACAGGCCATTGGCATTTAAAAAGACTAATTTGGTAAAGCAACCATTTTGTAACAAATCCATAAATGGTTGTGTAATTCACCCACGGTTGCTTGTACTCCATAAAGCTGGTAGTTGGCAAACTAGGGCTTTGTGTCTTCAAAAGGGGCCAAGGGTCACTTTGAGGTCCTAAAATCTGTGTACTTGTATAAAAATAGTTAAAGGCTATTGTAGACATAGGATTTTGCTGACAATTAGAATTATAGAGGTATTTCTTACAAACATTTTACGTAGAACGTCTGAGCCTAAAAGGTTTGGAGTGGAAATTGTTAAATAAGCTTGCCTTCTAAACTTGATATTTTGAAATCTAATTGGAAGTTGGAGTAAAGCAGCTCCCGACGTTTCCAGTGCAATTTTTTGCTTCTTTGTGCTTTATGTTGAAATCAACTGTCACCAGTAGTTCAGGTTTTTCTGTAGTTGATACTCATTTTTTGAGACCATTGTATTTTTACAAAGGTCTGTGTACCGATCTTCCATGTCTAAAGGTTGGGTTATATATACTTATGATACCTGGAATCAGTAATGCTTCTGTATCTAATTTCCTTTTTACAGGAAATTTAGATGAGAGGGGATAATTACCGCCTTTAGGCGCCTTAACGGTGTAAGCATCATTTGGAAGTATTCTGGAACGGTGTATGGCCTGTTATTACAGTTCGTGACTACGTTCATTGATAATGAGAATTTACAAAGAGAACTGGCAATATGTTCCCCAGTGTACACCCTTCATAGGGCGTTGGGCATGAAACCGTTTTAAAGGTCTTCAAGGCTTGAAATCAGACCTGGTATATGTTTGTACATAAGGAACGAAATCGCTTTACTTGTCACATTTCTTAGGGAAACGTTTTCTGTGATATTTTTCCCATTGTGAAATAAAGTGTTTTGAAGCATTGCTTTTACAGCTAAAAGCAGGCAATTGTTGTTCCAAGCTTATAACATTACGCCGCAACTGACTAATTTAGTGTCGAGATATTATACACAAGCTTATCTGATATTATTAACTGTTATGGTGACAATTTCCATAGAGGTTTTCCTTAATACAGTAGACCTCCCCTAAGGTTTGGCTTAGTTTTAAAAGTAGCACTGGCTGAACTCCAGTTGAAGCCGCAAATTTCCAGTACATTTACCCTATAAAAATGCGCGTTAGGTTTCTGTTGAACCAAATTTTTCTTGAAACTAACAATGGCCCGCTGCAACGTTAATTATACTAAGTAAGTCAAATTTTGGAGGTTTTTTGTATTTGTTTTTTTTTGGTGTTTTTTCTTTTCTGTAGATTTTTTTGGTAGCCTTGTGAGAATTGACAAGTCATGAGTTAACATCAGTTTTGAGTTTTTGATAATCTTTACGGGTGAGAGCGAAAGCTGCTGAATAATTTAGATGTAAAAATCTACTACTACTACTACTGCTACTACTACCACTCCTACTCTTATTACTACTACTACTACTACTACCACTCCTACTCTTACTACTACTGCTACTACTATTACTACTACTACTCTTACTACTACTACTACTACTACTACTACTACTACTACTACTACTACTACTACTTGTAGCAGTGATAATATTTTTGTTATTATTAACTACTTGCCAGGGCTTTTGTTACAAATCCAATTTTTTGTTTTGTTCTACAAGTATTACATTTTATATTTTGAATACCGTGTCCCTTTTTGTAGTAATAATGAAAGCACCCGGATGATTAAAAGTTATTGGAAAAGTAACCTTAAAAATTTACGTATGTTGAAAATGTAACAAGAAAAAGAGTAAGCGTATTTTTACTCTCTTAATGCTGTATTGATTTACTTAGTTGTTTTGTTATTCATTAGTATGTGACATTGACCATAATTGCGGATGACCGTAGACACGTTTACTAGCTCATATTTTACTCATTTATTGTTTTCTTTACTGTTTAGGCTTAAACAAAAACTTGCTTTTGCCCTTTAGTCGACTTAGATGAGGTCTACTGACTATTTTCCGTATCAACAGCACCTATAATATATATGTGTCAGTGTTGGTTTTCAAGCAATGTAAGGTCTTAAGTTTTGTTTTATTCTTCCCACTGTAAATAATGTATATTCATACGTTTATAGTGTATAGTAAAGGCTTGTTTCGGTAATAATTTTTCAATATCATACAATCATCTGATTACCTGTTTTAATAGGTTTTTATACCTGTGAAATGAATGGATGATCAGAAAAGGAAGGATAAGCATAAATTTAGTCAAGTTGAATTGGCCAGTTAAAGTATTTTGTCTTTTCTGTTTTTAATTTCTGGATATATATATTTGTGAAATCTTGTGTATTCGTATCAAAAAGTGATTAATGCATATAGCAGCGCAATATATACATATGGTAAAACACGAAAAATAAGAACTATGATTGCAACTAATAGTTTCACGATATTCCGATTATCAGGCAATAATGCTACAAATACTGTACAAGCTTTTTATATACAAATAAAGTAGGCGACTCATAAAAAAATAGAAAATGCAGGTGGTAACGTATTGCAATGCGTTAATATTCTGAGAAAGCAAGAAAGAAAGGAAGAAAGAAAGTCCCCATGTGGATACGGTTTAAAATTACTAAAGAATGATTTTCTTTCAAATTGGTTAAATAGTTATTCGGGTGTTTGTTCAAGAAAGGATGACCTATGTGATGAGTCATTAGGCATGAAGTTGCGGAGGAGGAATTTGTTTTCGTTTCGTCATTTTGATATAAGTTCTGATCTTTTTTTTTGCAGCTGACGCTTAATTTTAAGGTGCTCTTGTTAAATATCTTGTGGAGTTTGCTGGACGTAGGGAAATGTTTGTCGATGAGGTGTAGGAAGGCTTTTCCGATGTTTGTTTGGACAGGTTTTTTAAAAGGAGGGTTGAACCAGATGATGTTTCGTTTTCTTGTGCGGTTGTGTGAATTGGCGTGGTGTAAATGATAAGTTTGTTGTTGGATGTCCAGTATTTTTTCGGGCAGCTTCGTACTCGGGTTTGGTGTCGTTGAAAATTTCTTCATTAGAGGAGTTTTCAGATAGTCTCTTGCTGACCGATTTTGGTATTTATTTAATAATGGCTGGTGGGTGGTTTGAAGAAGTGCTGATGTAGAGAAGTTGGTCATTTTCTTTCTTGTATGGGCAGTGTGTGGACGTTGTGAGATCGAAGGTGATGCCTTTCTTGACATCACCTTCGATGACTACTTTTTTCGACAAGTGACTCATTTTGTGGGTTCAGTTATTTTTGCGATTATTCCCGTATTCTTCATACATTTGAGGTGCTTTTTCGGTCATTCAGTGGCGTGGTGAACGGGGTGTGTTTTTTTTCTTGGCACCATCGTGCTGCATGTGAGTCAATCGTGATATAGTATGGGATTGACAGAGTGCCTTTTATTCTTAAATAGCCACAAAATTCATCGATGGAGCTTTAAAGGTATTTCATCTCCTCAGTAAAGCGGACAGGGTACAGTCTGCTGTTTGTTTTATATTCCAGAAAAGGTTCGGTCTTGGCATCAATTATAACGTTACAGTTAGGATTGAATACCCTTCGTGGTTAATATAGGCAACACATAGTCCTGTTACTTAGATGCACCTTTGCTGTATTCAGTTGGGCATATCTTGTAAGTAATGGCTCTATCTTTTGTTTACAGATTTTTTTCTGGTTAAAATTTATTTGTCGATTTTTCAGAAACAATACCAACTGAGGTGTCAGAATGTGGGTCTACCTTTCCAACGCACCTCAGAAAGAGTAAATCATTGGAGTAGGAACTGTCGCTTATTTCATTGGTGTTGACGGTATTCGCTTTTTGCTGATTGTTATATTCGTTTTTAAACAGCGTCTGGAAAAGTGCTGAGTAGCAAAGGCTGGGATCCAGGTTCTCGGTAAGATAAACGTTTTTCCGGGTTGAGTTATTTGTTTGTTGAACTCTTGTGGCCACGAGTCTGAATCGGACAATTTAGGAGTACTCTACTAAAATGGTTGTGATTTTCTCTTTGAAAAGCAGTTCCTCTTTTTCACTTTTTTGTTTGTTGGTTTTTACACCTGTACCTATAATCAGTACGTTTTGTATTGGAGAGTCCTATCAGGTGTTGTTTTCACACCCTTGGCTCAGCTTATATGATTTGGTGTAAAAGAAGTTGTGTGTAAGAATTTCTGAGGATATTTTTTTTAGGATGGAACTGCATATCCAATATTTTGGAGAACTGTGGGTTTTTTTATCCTATTATCGCTGGTAAAAAAAGTTTTGTAAGCTTCTTCGCCCTGTTGTTCTGTCCGATGTAATTTAACAACAGTGACGTTTTGAAGTAAATATGGTAAGCTATGGTTCGGATTCCTTTCTAACTTAAAGCAGAGTTTGAAATCTCTTAGGAAGGTTTTGTGCATGCTAATCCTTTTCCTTTTGATGCGTCCATCAATCCCGGATGGTACGGTTAGCTTCATGGGTACGACCTGACTTGAGCTTTTACAGTATTGACTCCATTGGGTTGTATCTATTCGCTCTTACGCATCATCGCTTTTTCGTATCCCCCCCACGCTTGTCTGACAGGGTTACCTTGCTCCATCCTGTACATATGAGATTTTAAAACATGACAACAATTTGCTCTCTTCTTATGATACATTAAATCCTAGTCCTTTACACGATATAAAGTGAAACAGGTAAGTTAAGATGTTAAAGGCACTAAAGGAGTAAAGGTATTTGGAACATATTGTAACTAGATATATTTGTTTCATTTCTAAAATATGACCAATAGGGTTTGTAAATGACAACAATAGAGCAAGATGTAGCGCCCATACAACTGTGGATGTATTCAACCATAATGGCATACAGGCTTTACTAAACAGCACAGTTCAATATTGATCGATTCAAAGTCAATAGCGTTTTTTGGTTTTGCATAACATTCTGGAGATCTTGCTTTTAAGTAGAGTGGACATAAAAATGGTCAAGCAGAACATACTGAACGGACTGGAGAGGAGTCTTGATACTGAGCACAATCTTGCAAGAATCTTAAGTAAAATTGTTTGTAGCTCTTGTGAGAAGTACAGGAACTGATGGGGAAAATGATATTAAAGCAAGAGAACAATGAAAGAAAAAGAACACAAGGTACTGGAGGAAATGCATAAGTTAAGGCACATCTTTTCAGTGAAGACACAAATGCCAAATGCTCATCCTTGGCTGAGAAAGCTCCGATGGAATGTTAGTACCGAGATATGCATTTTTGAAAATTAAAGCAAATCTACAAATACTTAATCCTTTGCTACTCATGGAAGCTATTCCATAAAACCAACGGAAATGGAGGGACATTTTCATGGGAGTAGCTAGTGTGTTGTCCATCAGTAAGGACAGCCTACCGTTTTGTGTGTAAAGTTTTCATGCAACAAACGTCTCCAGCCGCAGCTCCAGCTGTTAGTGGATCTGATGAGTGGTATGATAATCATGTTGCCAAAGTCTACGAAAACTCGTGCAATACATTCCGTTGCAACAACACGAAAGGGTGATGAAATGGTCAAAGAGCAGATGTTTTTAAGTAAGAGCAAGAATACTGGATATCGGTACTTTATCGACTTTTGCTTTTATTTCTCATTTGATATCTATTCGTTTGTCGTTTGTCTGCTATTCCACTACTTCAATGACTTCCCCATATTATAGATAGGCCGTCTTTAAGAACGGCTCACTCGTTAGAACGGTATAAAGTAGAATGTTTCGAAACTATACAAATTTCGGGATTATTTGTTATGCATGTTAAGTCTAGTTGTACGAGCAGTACTTATTCGTGGCCGGATGCTGTCGATCGTTCAAAAGAACGTTTCCAAAATCTACAAATTTGAAGTTTGTATTATGCCTGGTGTAACTAGTTATGCGAACAGTACGTATTAGTGTCCGGATCCAGTCGATCATTTCGACACAATAAATAATTATTGTACTTTGTCTCAGTTTTCAAGATAAGATAATGATAAAACCTTTTCTTTCTCCAAGAAAGGAAACGGTCTCTAACCTATGCTAATTTCATCGTGAGAAATTTACGCTAAAGATGACGTATAGCAATACAGGTTTTAATAACTATTTTAAAGGCATCTTTGATGGCCTCAAAATATTACACAATGCTGCATGTATTTTGATAAAAGAATCGACTTCATCACTGTTGCCTTGATTCGCAGAACTATTGCAGTTAAAAAGACTGAATTGAGTAAAACTGAAGAAATGTTGTACCCCCATCCGCTGCAAATTTTTAATGAAAAGAGATCATGTAATTATTGAAATGTTGAAAAGGAATATTATTTGGTGGTCATACCTTAAAAATTTTAGCATTTAATTGGCACTCAGAGCAGTAGGTCAGGTAAATGTTTGACTCCCAGTGTCAAAGTGATGCTTATAACCTACTGATAGTCTAGATTGCTGTACATCGCATTTCGAGTTGACTCATCACTGCATCACATCGAAGGTTTCAAGATTATACTTTTAACATACTTTTACTACAATGTTTTAAAAGCAAAGTTTAATTTACAATTAGGATCTGCAGGGAAAAAAACACCTTTAATATACCTGTTGTGCCTGCTGTTTCTTTACTTAAAACACCGTGGCCCTTCCTTCCATTCAAAGTCCAAGGCCCCTGCTAGGGGCCATGTATGTACCAGCGGGGCAAATAACATTTACCTGATATGCTATAAAAGAGACTTTAAGAATATCTGGCATTTAACAATCTTTGAGATACATTGCAGTTTTATAGAAGTAGAAAATTGATAACTGGTCCACTCTATCTTTTTTCAAAACATTGTCAACTTCTGCTCTTCAAAGTAAAGATGCACATGAGCATTGGCATCTCTACAGGAAGTGATGCATGTCACATGGTATAGTGCAGATATAGAAAATAGGTCTCCCTTAGGTCACTGGTGAGAGCCTCCTTTGTTTTCAGTTTAAAATAAAATTTATTTCGTATGCAAAGACAAGAAAATTGGTGCTCCGACTGAACAATTTAGACAGAGGAAACATTCGCGAATGACGTTGGAAGAAACGTAATGTAAATGTATCGGCGGGGATATTAGAAGGGCTGCCAAATGACAAAGTTTGGAGTGTTCAGGATGAAAGCTGCTCTGATTAAAGTAAAAGCTGTGGTTCTAGACTGGATAACGTGTCGGAAAGAATGAACCTTGGGTATTGCAATCAAGGTTGTATTGGAAAGGACAATATGATAGCTGAAAGACCAGTCGATAAAACTTAAACTAAAAATGTGTCTTTAAGAGCCACAGGATATGCGAAAAATCGAGTTAGGTCCGTCGCTCTTTAGACGGAGCTAACTCGGAAATGTATGGTATTTTTAAGGGAGCATTTTGGAACACTGTGCCTATTTGAATGTAGTAAGACAGTGCAATAAAGAATTTAATACGTTTTTTAAGCCAATTCTTTTCATTCCTTATATTCGTATTTAATCTTGGCAGAAACTTTCGTATTTATTACTAAGTATATATTTATGCTCCGTCATAATTGCAAACTTCGGAAGATGATTTTTACGATTGAGTGCCATTAAATTCACAAAATTTCCTCTAGTATTTAAAAGAAAATAGTTTGAATTCTGGTAAAATTGAAAGGAATATATACAGGTCTTTACAATTAATGATTAAAACTAAATACAGTAAAGCATGTCGCAGTATTAACTACAGAATTTCAAAGAATTCTAGAAACCAATTTTCCTCATTTTTACACTCGGCAAAAAATGCCCCATCTAATTAATTTTACGGCATCAAGAACTGAGAAGTGTTCTCTTTTACTGTTGCCTGGATAAGCAGGTATACCGTAACATCTGGATTTACATGACAACAGTACTCCATACAGGAAGAGAGTGTATAGTAGATTTATAGAAATAAAATATTGCCTCAGGCACAGGTAATCTCTAGCACGATACAAAGAATCAACCTTTTTAGAACCAGATCTGCAAGTTAATTGAATTTTAGAAGGCCAAGAAAGAGTTGGAGAAAATGACAAACAAAACACATTCATTGATAGACATTCCACAAGATGAGAAGCAACCTCACCAGGGTTAACATAAGAAAAATATTCCATGAATATTGGAGAGAGATAGGGGCTTAGCTTTCTATTGAATGGCATCAGCCAGTTGTGTTTTAGCAGCATTGAAGGAAATCAGCCATTTCCTTCCTCATTCTCTGACACCCTAAAGGTCAGAGACTAAATTTTTCGCCTTTGACTTTTTCCAGCTGAGTGGCCTTGAGTTCAATGCCAAAGTACAGGATAGTGTCATCAGCATTTGAGAGTAAAGAATAAGAATGAAGGATATTAAAGTCCCTTCCAAAAATACTATAACCAGAAAGGTTATGAAGCAAGCCAGCGTACCACCATCTTGTTGAACAACCATCGAATGAAATGTAGACTATATGCTTCAGATTGATCAAGTTTAGGAATAACCTTTACATCCAACCTACCATTTTTGACTGCATAACATGATCAGTTTGTGGATATAACACGGGCAAAGGAACACCAGTGTAATCCACAGAATTGATAAAAAATAATCTAGCCAAAAATCAGTCTTTTCTCTAAAGGAAAAAAAGGAGGAAAAAAGATCGAATAGCATCAAAGAGTGGAAGAGCCACTGAATTGCTGCAATTGAAAACACTATTGTAAATGGTCAAGAAATCTCGACTTCAAGTCTTTGAAGAGAAATAAATTCTTGAACTTACTGAGCAAAGCGAGATTTAGCATCAGAAATCACACTTTTATAAGCGTTGCCAACCCATCTGAAAGAAAGTCGAGATTTAGCCGTTCCATTACATTGAAACTGGACATAGAATAATTGTGCTGAGCAATGGCAGAAGACCTATAGGCATTGAAACATGAAGGAAAATGAAATTTGACTTTGTAAATACGACCAGATACAGAGTTGCTTTAGATTGAATTGCATGGAATTTCCTTGAGAATTGATGAAACCCAGTCCAGTCAGCCTGGCTAAATTGGAGTCTAATAGTGTTTCAATAGCTGAGCAAGAATCAGAAGAGGGAGGTCGATAAAAGAGAAAAGAGGTAATAAATGGACTGTAGAAGAGACAATCTAAAGCACATGAAAGGTTTATCTTTCCATTCAATTTCTTTCACTCTAATAGCTGGAAGATCCTACCGAGCATAGATAGCAAGACCATGAGGGTGAGTTGTAGTCTAGTCGAACTAAAGGTAAATAGCGGTCGATATCAAGGTACCTATTACTAACACTGTCATTGAGACTTGTCTCACAAAGTGCAAGAATATTAGGTGAGTTAGAATAAAGCAAAGCTTTCACAAAGAAATAATTGGTACGAAGACCTCTAACATCACTGAAAGCTAAGGAGAGAGAGTCTCAATTTAGAAGCTCAGATGTTTTCAGGAGATTTCAGGAATTTTGTAATTTTGGATTTTGAAAACAGATTTTAAGAAGACCTTGAGATTTAGTGACTGTTGTAGTCTATCAGCGTGGAATATGTGGTAAGTCATAATCGGATATTTAATTTGGGCCAATTTTACTGAAACACTTTATAATCGCATTCGGACCATGCCAGTCCCATTCTTTATTTTGCGAAACCAATATTATACTTAATTTGTGGGCTAAGTTGGACTCTTCCGATCCGTTCATTACAGAAACTGATAGTTATAGCGTATTTTGAAGTTAGAAATTCAGGTCATTTCCTTTCCTCGGAGTTTTCATATCTTAGCATTTAGCTTGGTTTTGCGTTGATGTCAAAAGGCAGCAAATAAATGGACGCAAGAAAAAGAGTCATTAAAAGAAAATTCTTTAACAAGTGGCTGTAAACCACTTACAAAGGAGAGACCACAAGAATCCATGGCCTAATCAAGCTGTAAAAAGGGAAAACGAGGGTCAAAGAAAAACTTTTAGTGGGGTCATGGATCCCTTACAATCGCCTTTCACTTAAATCAATTAATGCTACCGAGAATAGACCGCTTAAAGAAAGATAGTTTCATCCCTTTTCGTTGTCATAGTATGACCAATCGTAAGACGCCAGACTTGGCTTCAGCTATATGTCTGCTGAAAAAAGGGATATAATTTCACTAGACTAAGCCAAAATAGTATATGACCAGGCTGGTTATTAAAGGTCTTTAGAAGAATGGAAAGTCTCTTTTAAATACGTGTATTGATTTTATATAGTAGCTACTTAACATTTCATAACTGTTAGAAACTAGTAGAGATGTAGGAGAAATGCTCAATAAAACCCCTTGTTGCAATCAAGGAGTAAGAGCTAAAATGCTTATGGAAATTTAAACAAACATTTGGTATTCAGCACACGAGTCTTTGAAATTGAAGCGAAAATGGATGGAAGATGAAAAATGAAAAATGCGAAATAAAATCAAATTTTCATCAGTTTGAATTTCATAGTCATGACGTTGGAGATCGTTTTGCATGTGTACAAAAAAGATAACATGTTGGTTCGGTTCACCCTAAAGACAAAAAGAAATAATAAAAAATCAGCGGTCATTATTGATGTTGATGGAGAAAACAAGAGGGTCTATCAAATACCGGAGTTGGTGATTGCGTTTAAGTGGGTCAATGACAGTCTGCAACCACACAAGGAATTTATTGGCTTGCATATCTTACCCTACACTTAATTAGTCAAATTAAATTAGCGTTTCCGAGCCGTTTGGCGCAAGCACATGGGAAGCAAATTTTGGCAGCCTGCAAGGCTTTTTAAAAAAGGCATCTTACAAATGATGTCTGTTACTGTACCTTTTCAAAAATTCTTCTAAGTAGCGGGAGCTTTTCCAAGGGGACGGAACTAACTAAAATCAACATTTATGGTTTGACAAACATTCATGAGCCATAAATATCCCGTTCATCTGTATTTCTATCATCAGCGTTTTTCTAAACTCGTAGGATTAAAGTATTTACTCAGAATTTACTGCTCCCCTCTTTTAGGCCCATCAGGTTCGGCACCACATATGAAATATGTAAATTATTAAACAAATATCCTTAAAAAACACTAAATAGAATTCAAAAAGGGATGTATTAGAACAAGATATAGAAACTGCTCATGATTTATGGTCTACCAAGTAGATTATACCCCACCCATTTAGTAAAGCTTTAGAATATTTTTGGAGTATTACACAATGTAACAAAATTTCAAAAAAGTTGTGCTTGATTCATTTTAATTGACGTTTCTGAATCAGTTTTTTGCGCTGATTCCAAATATGCTATTTGTTTTTCTGTACCATCATTCCTTTTTCCACGAGTGTCAACTTTGCATTTCTGGTACCTGGCATTTTTTGTGGTGCCTTCATTTACAACAGATTTGCAACCATTAATCTTTATAAAGTTCAACTTCAAAGGAGCGCTGCATGCTAATGTTAACTGATAAAACATAAATTTATATTGAGCCGACTAGATGTCTAAGCTCCTACCATTTTGCTAATTCAGCGCAGTTTGTTTGTTTGTTTATTTAGCAAGCACCAAATAAGAGCTTTGTGAACAAAGCTATTGATGTGCAATGATCTTTAGTGCAGAGTTTTGTGCAGCATAAAAAGTATGATTACAATTATGGGAAAGGTGATCAGAAGTCAAGCATTACCCTTCGCTTCACAACGGCTTCATATTTTGTGAATAGTTTCCTCCACATTGCTCAGGATTCATTTTGGGATATTAATATTGATTTTTCCTTAATTTTACGATGTCTAGCACAAATAGGACGTGCAAGAACTCTCCCAACAATTTCTGTTACGTTTGTGGGTATTACATTGCCAGAAAGCACGTCTCTTATAAAATCATGAGAGGGAATAAGTCTTGGGTAGCCTATCGACTGTACTTTGAGATACCAATGGGCAATCAGGATAAGTCATGGGCTCCGAATGTCATTTGTGTTACGTGCCGATAAAGCCTTGAAGGATGGCTGCGAAATAAAAGAAGAGTAATGCCGTTAGCAATTCCACGAGTATGGAGAGAGCAAAGCAATCATCATGACGATTGTTTCTTCTGCATGACCGATGTTTCAAAGTATAGGAAGGGTAAAGGAAGAACATCTCTTCATCATCCTGACATTCCGTCATTTAGAGCGCCTGTTTCTCATAATGAGCAACTACCAGTACCGCAACCTCCCGAAAATGTAAGTACGATGTATCTAGTGATTTCAGCAGTGCGTTTTAGAAATCAATGTGGGGATTTTAAGCAATAATTATTATAATCATAAATCTATCTTCAAGTATTTTATCACTAACTCATTGCTTTCACTTTGTTTTCAGTTTGAAACTGCGATGGAGATATCATCTGATGATTCAACAGCTACAAGTACTGAAGGTCAAGATGAAGCCTATCGTCCAGCGTGTAGCACTAAACCTCACTATCCAAATGAACAGGAACTTGACGATCTGATCAGAGATCAAGGTCTAACTAAGTCTGGACCTGACCTACTAACCTCTCGATTAAAAGAATGGAATTTGTTGAAAGGAGACTGTAAAGTGTCTGTGTACCGAAAGCGTCATGCCGTGTGTGAGAGCTTTTTTGATGCCAGTGGTGATTTGTGCTATTGCAAGGATATAAACGGGTTATTTGCTGCTATCGGATTCGAACACGAGCCTTCCAAAACGCGTTTATTCATAGATAGCTCTGCAAGGAGTTTGAAAGCGCTTCTACTATACAATGGCAACAAACACTCATAAATTCCTCTTGTTCATTCCGTACACAAGAAGGAGAACTATCACAACGTCAAACAGCTCCTTGACAACATCAAATACAGCAGTTTCAAGTAGGATGTCTGTGGTGACTTGAAGATGATATGTTTTTTATTGGGACTACAAGGTGGATACACGAAATATTCATGTTTCTTGTGCTTGTGGAATAGTAGGGCGGACAAAGAGCACCATGAACGGAAAATGTGGCCTCCCAGGGAAGATTTGCAACCAGGAAAATTGAATGTTATCCGGCATGCTTTGGTGGACCGCAAAAAGATTCTGTTACCTCCTCTCCATATACACTGGGACGTGTCAAACAGTTTATGAAGGCATTAATTTATGTTTATGAAGGACCAGTTTTTCAAGAAATTACCTCCATGTTTCCTAAGCTGTCTGAGGCAAAAGCCAAAGNTATGAAGGACCAGTTTTTCAAGAAATTACCTCCATGTTTCCTAAGCTGTCTGAGGCAAAAGCCAAAGCAGGCGTTTTTGTTGGACCAGAGATTAAGAAGATGCTGGAATCAGATAAACTCAAAGCTGTAATGAGTGACATCGAACGGGACGCCTGGAGCGCTATTCGAAATGTTGTCCAGGGCTTTCTTGGTAACAAGAGAAGTCCAAACTACGAAACTCTTGTCTCACAACTTGTCGCAGCTTTCAAGTGCATGGGATGTCGCATGTCCTTGAAACTGCACTTTTTACATTCACATCTAGACTTTTTTCCTTCCAATCTCGAAGCTGTTAGCAAGGAGCATGACGAGCGATTTCATCAAGATATCGCTACCATGGAACGTAGGTATCAAGGACGATGGGATGACACAATGATGGGAGACTAAATATGGTCAATAGTGGGAGGTGATAAATCGTAGTATTCAAGACAATCACGTTCGGCAAAGTTCTTCCAGCTATAGAGCACACATTTACTACAGTTACAGGTGTGACAGCATATGATAGCTACATGTATAACAACTATTCTCTCCGTACTTATGCTATGCTTAATAACTAACATTAACGAGCGTGTTATACTTTACAGAAGCCTCGCAAATTTAGGTGGCAACTTCTCACAATCGTGCAAATGGTGTAAACTTTTTGTCACAATATTTATCATAATAAAACCACATTGTGGTTCATTGTCTTGTTATAATGCATTAATGTTAGGCTCATATTTCGGGTTATTTTCAGTATTTTTCAAAAAGTGACTTTGCTCAGTATCATAGAAACGAATAATGGTTGAGAAAAATAAATGTGATTTTCGGATTCAGCTTACAAAAGTACATTGGAAAACATCAAAAAAGTGTGTCAAGCAAAAATGCTGTTACATTGTGTTATCGTTAACGTATGACAAGAAAGCTGGAATCCAAAGAATACAACTTTTTTGTCAACCTTTGATTTCATTTCTTTTGTTGTTGCCTTGGTGACAGTTTGTTAAGACAAAATGACAATCCGAGAAAGACACCGCAACACAAACACATCACAGTTGTGCAAGCCCAAGAAAACAAAATTTAATAGTCATGGTTGCAGTTTCGAATGTTAGAAGCAATGACATTGCATTCGTGAAATGCCGCTTTTCACCAGATCGGCGTTAGTTTGTTTTTCGGACGGGTAGAAACATGACCTGTCAAGAACAACGCGGAAATAGTGACTATTGCTTTTTTCGACGATTGTAAAAAGTTATGATGTGTGAATTTTGTGTTTAATTAGAACTTTCAGGAAGATATTGAATTATTATTGAAAAAGAGAGCATTGTAATTCTTTACGTTCTTACAAACTAAGGGGCCATGGCGACATCAACTACAGATACTGGAACAGTTGGGTCAGTTTCATCTGGTTCTGTTAACTTAAATGTAGGGTAATTCAAAATTGAAATTTAAAAAAGCCCAAAAAATCTCACCTTTCAATGTTCGTAAAGACACCAATTAATTGAAAAAACAAAAATAATAATAACCTCCATAATGAAAGCTTCCCTAAATTACCCTAAATTTCACCGGCAACAAAATGGCAATAGCAATAGCTACTAACAACTCCTCTATGGCCGATCCCAAGCCCGGGTGGGAAAGGAGGAGGATTGGGCAAGGGGCCCATTACCCCTTCCCGTAAAACAACCACCGATTGCGGAAACTTGAACAGCAAACAAAACTATCTATGGTCACAGAACCATGTCGTGTGAAATCCCTGAAGATAACGACCTCAGATGGGAAGACACACATATGATGGCTGGAGGTGAAAGCCTACGGAAAGTCTCCAACCTGAGAACGACATGCATGAGATCACTTTTAACACCAAAAAGATGCATCCGTGTAGGATGTTGGAATGTAAAAACGGGAAATGAGGAAATACCATCTAGAGAAACTAGGCATAAGCGAAGCAACATGGACTGGTTTCGGAGAAGTGAAGGTCAACACCGGAGAGTCTGTACTGTATTCTGGGTCAGATGAACAACATCACAAAAGTGTAGGAATCATGTTGAGCCCTGAGACTAAGAAATGTCTAATCAAGTGGAATCCAGTAAATGAAAGGACCATTAGTGCAAGATTTAACTCAAAATAATGTAAAAACTACCATTATTCAGATCTGCAGCCCTACAAACGATGCAGATGAAGAGTAGAAGGATGATTTCTACGAACAAATGCAGAAAGAGATTGAGTCAATACCGAAGCATGACATGCTGATCGTTACGGGAGAGGCAAATGCCAAAGTGGGTTGTAACAACAAAAACCGTGAGAAAGTTTTAGGGAAAGAAGGCTAAGGCATCATGAATGAGAATGGTGAAAGACTAATTGAGTTATGTGAAGAAAACGATCCAATGATTCGAGGCACATACTTCAAACACAAAAATATTCACAAATACACATTGGACCTCACCAAATAACGGAGACAAAAACCAAATTAATCACTTCATCATCAATGGCAGGTACAGGAGGTCTCTCGCTGATATACGAGCCATGAGAGGTGCAGATTGTGCAACTGACCATAACCTTGTGGTCGGCAAAGTGAAGCTTAGGCTTTTAAGACACAAACTTAAGAACACCAACAGAAGGGCAACATTCAACACTGCACTTCTGAAACAAAAAGACACCCAAAAACAATTCGCAGTAGAGTTGAAAAACAGGTTTGACGCACTGGAAGAGAGCATAGAAACAGCCATGGAAGAGGCAAACATACAAAAAGAATGAGAAGATTTTACCACAATCTACACGGAGACAGCCGAAAACATCCTGGGTAGAAAAAGGAAGGAGCGTAAAGAGTGGATAGGCAGTGAAACTTGGAAAGCTATAGACGAAAGGAAGAAAATGAAAAATGAGATGAACTGTGCAAGATCAGAGAGAATTGGTGCTATCAAAAAAACAGAAGTATAGTGAGATGGACAATAGTTTAAAGAAAAAGGTCAGACAAGATAAACATAAGAGAATAAATGGACTCGCTGAAGAGGCTGAGCATGCAGCAAAATACAATGACATAGAAACTCTGTACAGGATTACGAAGCTATTGTGCAACAACAAAAAGCAATCAGTAACTGGTGTGAGAGACAAAACTGGTAAGCTACTCATTGAAGATGGTCAGATACTTCAAAGGTGGAAGGAACACTTTAAAGAAGTGTTAAACGTTGACAATGAACCTGACAAAAATGTGGAGGAAGATGAGTTTGAGATCGGTAATGTTGAAACCATCGAAAAAATCAACACAGGGCCCCTTCACAGAAGAGGAAGTGAAGATAGCAGTAACTGGTAAGCTACTCATTGAAGATGGTCAGATAGTTCAAAGGTGGAAGGAACACTTTAAAGAAGTGTTAAACGTTGACAATGAACCTGACAAAAATGTGGAGGAAGATGAGTTTGAGATCGGTAATGTTGAAACCATCGAAGAAATCAACACAGGCCCCTTCACAGAAGAGGAAGTGAAGATAGCAGTAAAAAAGGTAAAGAGCAATAAAGCATCAGGAGTAGATAACATCGGCGGAGAAATGTTAAAAGCTGGAAGCAAGATCACATACAAGAGATTATTGCACATGTTCGAGAAAGTGAGCGAGAACATTAATATGCCAAGTGATTGGAAGAAATCAATGATAGCTAAAGTACCAAAGAAAGGTGACCTTAGTAAATGCCACAAGAGTAGAAGAATACCCTTACTCTCCATACCTGGAAAATTTTCCTGCAGAGTTGTTTTAGAAAGAATCAGGAAAGGAGGAGAAGAAAAATTGAGAAACGAGCAGGCAGCATATGGAAAAGGACACGGGACAGGTGAGCAGATTTTCATACTTTGAAATATTGTCAAACAGTGCATTGAGCGGCAAGCATCACTGTACATTAACTTTATTAATTTCTGTAAAGCTTTTGATAGCATCGACAGAGAAAAACTCTGGAAGATTCTGAAGTGTTATGGAATTCCAGATCTCTTCATAGAGATCTTAAAGAAAATGTACAGAGGAAGTAGCAGTTGCGTCATTACCAACGGCAGACGTCAGAATGGTTCTCTGTAAACAATTGTGTTCGACAAGGCTGTGTGATGTCAGGCTTCCTCTTCATTATTGCTGTATGAGGAAAGCAACAACGGCAAAGAAAACAGGAATAAGATGGACGTTTTCCAGCCAGCTTGAAGACTTAAACTATGCAGACGACATCGCCTTCATACCCAGCAAGCACCAACATATGCAGGAAAGAACTGAAAGGTTATGTAAAAATGCTGAAAACATCGGTCTCAAAATCAACACAGACAAGACCAAGGTGTTGAGACTAAATCACAAGGAAAAGCGCCCAAACGAGGTCAAGGGCAGAAGTGTTGAAGACTCGGACACCTTCACATACCTCGTTGCCATAGTAAACAAAACAGGAGGATCCACTGAAGATATGACACATAAGCTGAGTCTAGCAAGAAATGCGTTTTCTATGCTTAACCCACTCTGGACGTTCGAGTGTATAACAGCAACGTATTGTCCGTGCTACTCTATGGAGGAGAGATGTGGAAATTAAACGAAAATGATGTCACCAAATTGGACAAATTTTAGAGATAATGTCTGAAAAGGATTCTCCCTATCTTCTGGCCCACAAAAATTACAAACAACGAGCTCTACGTTAGGACAAAGACCAGTCCAGTAGGAGAAATCATAAGGTGTAGGAGATGGAGATGGATTGGACATACTTTTAGAAAGCCACAAAATGATACCTGCAGAGTAGCCTTAGCATGGTCACCAGAGGGAAAAAAAGAGGGGATGCCCGCGAACAACATGGCGGAGGAGTGCGGAAGCAGAAAGAAATGACCTGGGATGGCAAACATGGAATGAAGTTGGGAACATAGCCAAAGACAGAGAGATGGCGGAAGGTGCTGTCAAGCCTTATGAGCCGCCCATGGCTCGAAGAGGATAAGTAAACAATAGCAACCAATACACCTTACGGATTAAACAAAACTGTGTCAAAAGTAACAATATAACGCGCATGCGCGTACCAGGTTTGTACATATTTACATTCAGCATTTATTCGCACATTATTTTACAACATATTAAACGTAAATGATGTTGTAACCTCTTAAAATGGTGATGACGATGAAGCTGTATAGTGGGGCAGATTTGCTGCTATTTCACTGCTCTCTCTCTCTCTCTCTCTTTCTCTCTCTCTCTCTCTTGGGCTGTCTGTGCAAAGAACTGCCTGCAGAACACATTTGGATACTCTCCAAGCCAACTTGTGTTTGGAAAGAACGTCAAGCTGCTGTCTGTGTTATCTAGTGATCTACCTGCTTTATCTTCAGCCACTAGTAGTGATGTCGTTAGAGAAAATCTGGAGGCCTTGCATCAAGCTAGAGAAAACTTTGTGAAAGCCGAGTCTTCCGAAAGAATTAAGCGAGCCTTGAGACGGAATGTCAGGACATATGCAGAAGTCCATTTTTGTGCTGGTGATAAAGTTCTGTACAGAAGAAGAGCAAAGAAAGAGTGTTCCTTTGCTTTTATGTGGACCAGCATTTTAGTATATAATGAAATGCCTGGAAGACTAAGGGAGACTTGGTCTGTCTTTTACTCTCCTAAAGGCGTTCTTATTATCAAAATTCACCATATTTGACAAGTTAAAGTGCCTTATTTTCAAGGAAAAAGAAAATATGAATATCTGTCAAACAGACGTTAGATGATTGTGTGGTTTTTGTGAATGTTTTTATGTCTAGTTACAGTCGATTGTAGAGGTATCTGATGTCCATCTAATAGACAAGGCCCAAGTGCTAATTGTAGCTGGAACTAATGCAGAGGACGTTGTTTTTTCTCCCTCAGTGATAAGTAAAAGAGAGACCCGAGTTTGTAATTTTTGTGGAAAAGAATGACAGTTTTCAGATTCTTACATTGACGACACATATGTCAATGAGACCATTGTTTCAGCTGACATTGCTCAGACATCTGAAGGACTATGGTTTGGTTGCTAAAGCTTTTAAGGGTATTACTGAAAAGAAGGATACACCAGTACCTCGGCTTAATTTTTACAAACTGGGTCCTGATTTTTATTGGCGTCGTTCGGAAAAACTTGATTATTCTACTTTGGATATGTATGCTCTTTCTAAACGTGAGCTGTATTCATTATGTGGATGAAAATAAAGCAACTGCTAGATTCATTTCACCACCGACATTTAAGAAGAGCCCTGGGAGTCTCATGGAGAAAAATATTCTTTATACGAACTGGTCAAAAGGAGCTACACAAGATAATTGAAGAATGAATATGGAAGCATGCAGGACACGCTTTGAGATATCTTGGACATTTGGCTAATCAAGATATGTCCTGGGGACAGAGAGCGGAAAGAAGGAAAAGAGGCAGGTCTATGCGAACCTGGCAAGTTACATTTTAGAACGATGTGAAAGCAGCTGAAATTTATATCCGATATACCCAAGATCCGGCAGAAGTTTGAGTGTACTGGCGCCTTCTTGCCGGTTTCTTTCCTACACAGGATATTATTATGTTTAAACATAATAGTATCTCTCCTGTTCAATACACTGTTATGAGTCTTGAATGAATCGCTTTGATTATCCTGTCAGCATAAAGCATCTGCATTTGCTCCGTATTTCCATAAAATCTCTTGTTAGCCTGAATACGTAGATTGTTTGATACTATTATACTGTTTCTGTCAAATCGATTAAATAAATAATTCCTACGAATGATCCGTCGTCACCAAGTAGGTCCTATTAATTGGAGAACTTACCTACTTAGTTTTCCCTAAGCAATGTCGTGCATAAGATCTTGACACTTACTTTTTATTCCTTCCTATTTCTTGCCACTACTTTGACATTGTTCTTGGGTTTATTTTTTGCCTCATTTCCTCCTGCGCCCAGCCTAACGCAGTCTTACAATCATTGACGTCTACTCTTTGTAGCTCATCGCCTATCAACTTCCATCTTCATCTCATGAGTTCATCACTCTTCTTGTTCATTTTAGATCTTACTACACCTCCTTTCCTTGTTATTCTGCAATCTGATTTCGAGAATCTCCAGTAGACAAGTAACTGTTCATGTCTTCCTAGCAAAGAAAAAAAGAAACTCCTTTAACAATTAGATTTTTGTTCTCCTCTAAATGTTGCTAGCTGTCCAGATCTTAGTCAGTCCTATTTAAGCCTTTCTGAAGCTTTTATTTTGACCTGTTTGTTCGTAAACGTTCTCTTTACAGTAATTCGGGGATTTCATTACCAACCCCAATTGCTTTGTCACTTTCTATCTTCTGTAAAGTTCTGCTAATTTCCAGAAAGTCAGATGAGTCTCAATGAATTTCATCAATTCTTGGTATTTTTTGTGCTCTGTCAAGTAATCTCTGTTAAGCACTCCTTCAAAGCGTTCCATCTACTTTACCATCCTCTGGAACCTTCCTGTCCTACAAGCGCCAGTTCTGTCACAAATACATACTGACTGTCTCCATCTCTTACCTCTTGACATACTCCAATACTTCAAACAGTTCTTTTCACCTGTCCATTTTGGATACACATTGCATTCTTTCTGCATCCTTTTCAATCCATTTTCTTACTTGCATTCCTGACAGTCCTTTTCGTCTGTATTTATTTTATTATGAATTCCCTTCTTAACTGCTCTTTTCCTCTTTCCAACCTGGTTACCTAACTCTCTGTGATAAAACTCGGAAAATATATGTAATCAACTGACAAACATTCAGTTGAATTAAAAAACGTTTCTCTTATCTAATCTCAATAAACGTCTCACCTTGGATAACGCAGCTATTTTCCTTCAATTGTGCAAGTGACACTAGATTTAAGTTGGACACCGACATTATGAATAAACTCATTGAACTCCCAAATGACGAAAGTGTAAAACCAATTAATAATTTGAGAAGAGCACTAGTGTAGGTGGATGCACATGTGACAGGGTCACTTGACCTAAGTTAAGAAAAACTCTTATTAAAGTATTTAGTTTTGCTTATCACTTGCTAATTTCACAATAATTAAACAAAATGTGGGGAGTGTTGTTTGTGTGGGATGGATGTGTGGAGGATGTTTCCCAATTGAATCATTTTCCCAGTTCGGTAAGGCGCACACGGAAATTAGTCAGCCTTAAGTTTTCATTGGAATGTACATACAACACATCCCACCCTTTTTCCAACCAACATAAATAGATGTAGCTAGGAATCGGTGTTCAGTTGTGAATGGTTCCCGAGCCTGCACTGGTTAAAGAAGGTAAAAGACTTCATCTTCAAGTTACAGATTGGCAACGACATTCTGTTAGTCGTTCCCGTTTATTTTTTCCATGTATTTGTGAAGTTTAATAAAGGGAATCTCAGAGCAATCCTTGAATCCTTATCGTTCTTGCGTGACCGCCTGTCCGCCCTGTTACATTTTGGTGTCAGAAGTGGGATTCAAGTGTGCTATTCTCTGAGAAAAGTAGGAAAAATAAACGGGCGCGGCTAAAAGATGTCATCCGTTGAGGAACAACTGGAGGCCCTACGGACAAAGCTGCAGGACATGGAGACTGCCTTGGGCCAGCGGCCAACGTCTACGTCTGGGAGTGGTGGGTTCAGCTCCACAGCCCCTGTCCGGGTAACAGTGCCCCGAGAGAAGAAGTTTGGAAAGTACTCTGGCACCCGCGACGACCGTATCCTGGAGAGTTGGATATCCGACGCCGGAAGAGCAGTACGAGGGCAGAGCGACGAAGATGCAGTTGACACCCTTCTATTTCACCTGGAGGGCGTGGCCAAAGAAGAAGTGAAGCTAAGACCGGCATCCGAATGGACCAGCCCCGCTGGCATTTTCTTAATCTTGCGGGAGGTTTTCAGTGAGCAGTTAACCGAGACGCAAGCCAAAGGCAGGTTCTTTGGCAGAAGACAGGGGGAACGGGAATCCATTCAGGATTACGCACATGCTCTTATGGTTCTTCTTGCAAGAGCGGAACGTCTAAATGGGAACGCCCTGGCAGACAAAGACACCCTGCTGAAGGAGCAATTTATAGAGAACCTGAGGGATCCCATCCTCAGGCGCGACATAAAACGCTGGGGACGGGACCATAGAACTGCCACCTTCAAGGATGTCCGCCTCGAAGTCCACCGGTACACAGAGGAGGAGCCCTGTCAGAGGCGCACAGCAACAACCAGAGAAATGGTAGCCGAAGAAGATGAGTTTGAAGTAATGGAGGTGACAGGAAGAAGTAAGATGTTAGCAGACCTAGTGTCAGGACAGCGACTACTGGCAGAGGAGGTGCAGCGGCAGCAGAAGACCTTAATGACACACGTCGAACAGCAGCGGCAGGTCCTTGACCGACAACAAGAAACGCTGAATCAGCTTCTGGCAGCCATGGCAGTCCGTCCACGTCAGAGCAGCGGCTGCTTCCAGTGTGGCGAGCTAGGACACCTCGCAAGACAGTGCCCAAAGAGACCAGAGCCCAGGCGATTGGAAGTAGCTGCAGAGCAGAAACCAAGACAGCAAAAGCCCAAGCAGCCGGCGTTAAACTACAGAACTCCACTACCATGAGCCAGGTGGTGGAGGGAGTGAACAGTGGCTCATCCCTTCCCAAGATAGTTGGTAGAGCACCAACTGTCTGGGCAAAGTTGGCTGGCATAGATGTGGAGTGCCTGGTTGACACTGGTTCTATGGTGTCATTGGTAACGGAGACATTCTATCAGGAGAACCTCAAGACCGTATGTGGACGAGTGCAGGGAGGAGGAAGAATGCTGACTCTCCGAGGAGCAAATGGTCTGGAGATCCCTTACCTCGGTTACCTGGAACTAGATGTCCAAGTGGGAGGTGTGACAATCCCAAACTGTGGAGTGCTGGTCCTTAAAAACACAGCAGCCATTGTTCAACAGAGGAGGAGGAGACCTGGAGTCCTGGGGACGAATGTACTTGCAAGAATCCCGGAGTGGGCAAAGTTGCTGGACCAAGAAAGCGCAAGTACTTCTTTAAATCAAACTCAGAAACCACAGAAAAGACGGTTGGTCAAGGTTGCTGACAGCGAAGCCATATGGGTTCCACCCTACTCTGCAAGGAACATTGCAGTCACAGGAATGTCCTGTGGTGCGAATGCTGTGGTGGAACCCCTCACTACCCCCCTACAAGGAGGACTCCAGGTGGCAGCGACAGTGGTGGATGCTTCCAAGACATGTTTTACCATCCAGCTGATCAACCCAACAAGCCAAGGTGTCAGCCTACGTCCCAGAACCTGTCTTGGCACCATCCAGCCAGTAGAAGTGGTAGAGCAGGAGCAGCTGACATTCACAGCCAACAGCAACGAAGTGGTAGTGTCATATGCTAAGGAGACAGTTTGCCAAGAGGTGGTGACACTCCCTGGCAGGACTGCTGTCCCAATGAACAGAGGAGACTTGCCAGAAGGAGTCACCTTGGACAACTTCCCGGGTTCAGCAAGGGAGAGAAGAGAGGCAGTCCGTATCTTCCAAGAATATGTAGACGTGTTCTACAGAGAGGGGGAGGAGCTTGGGCGAACACAGACAGTGCAGCACCGGATCTACACCAAAGACAGTACTCCAGTCAACCAGCGGCACAGACGAATTCCTCCAAATCAGTTCCAGGAAGTAAAAGACCACCTGCAGACCCTTCTGAACCGTGGAGTCATCCGTCCAAGTCAAAGTGCCTATGCTTCCCCGATCGTCCTGGTGCGGAAGAAGTCTGGAGCCCTTCGCCTGTGTGTGGACTACCGACGCCTTAATGCAAAGTCAAGACGAGATGCGTACCCTCTGCCTCGCATTGATGAATCACTTGATGCACTTGGAGGAGCAAAGTATTTTTCAACACTGGACTTGGCTGCTGCATACAACCAAGTGGAAGTTCACCCAGAAGACCGCCACAAGACAGCATTCACAACCCCGCTGGGGTTGTTCGAGTACAATCGGATGCCCTTTGGCTTGTGTACGGCCCCAGCTACCTTCCAGCGGTTAATGCAGACCATATTCCGAGAGGATCTCCTTCAGATTCTTCTGGTATACCTAGATGATATCATAGTGTTCAGTGGTAGTGTCACGGATCATCTTCAGCGGTTGGAACAAGTGCTTTGCAAGCTGAGGCAACATGGCCTAAAGATAGAAGCAAGCAAGTGTCAATTCTTCCAGGACAAAGTCAAGTACCTGGGACACGTGGTCACCCCAAAGGGCATAGCAACAGATCCAGCCAAGACTGATGCAGTTTCAAACTGGCCCAAACCAAAAACGCTAAGAGAGCTGAGGTCATTCCTTGGTTTTTGCTCCTACTACAGACGGTTCGTGCTGGGTTTTGCACAAAAGGCAGCACCACTACACCAGCTGACTGCCGAGCTGTCCGAAAGGGGAAAGAAGAAGCAAGCCAGCATAACCACGGAAATCTGGAGGGGAGCTTGCAAAGAGGCGTTCAATAGTCTGCGAGTGGCACTAACTAGCTCACCAGTGTTGGCCTACCCAGACTACTCTCTACCTTTCATTGTTGAAACTGATGCCTCAGACAAAGGACTAGGAGCTGTGCTGTCGCAGAAGCAAGATGGGAAGCTGAGGGTGATCGCTTTTGCAAGCCGTGGCCTGCGTGGTGCCGAGAAAAACATGAAGAACTACTCTTCAATGAAGTTGGAGCTGTTAGCACTGAAGTGGGCTGTAGCTGAGAAGTTCAGGGAGTACCTGATGGGATCAACATTTGTGGTCTACACAGATAACAACCCCCTTACCTATCTTCAGACGAAAAGCAAGCTGAAAGCAGTTGAGCAGCGTTGGGCAGCAGAGTTGGCAAGCTTCAACTTCAAGATAGAGTATCGCGCTGGCAAGCACAACATCAATGCTGATGCTTTAAGCCGCATTAGAAGAGACGAATATAGACATGGTGATGTGAGAGGTGCTGGAACAGATACAGAAGAAGAGGTCAGCATCCAGTCTGTGGACGTCCCTGCAGTGCTAGCCACCGCCACCCAAACCACCACCATGCCAACAAACATACAGCTAAAGCTACTGGAGGATGCTATCCACCTGGAGGAGCTGGGAGTGACTAGAAGAGCTGACGACGCAGAGGTGCAGGCAATGTCACTTCCATCCCTACAGAAGGAGCAGATCTCCACGTTACAGCAGACAGATGCAGCCATCACAAGGATCAGACACTACCTATCAGAGGGGAGGAAGCCAAGCCCTGGGGAGAGGCGACGAGAGTTTCTGGAGGCAAAGAAACTACTGACCCACCTGGACAGCATAGAAGAGAAGGATGGTGTACTATACAGAATGGTAAAAGACAACAATGGCCAAGTTAGTCAACTTCTAGTGGTACCAAAGGCAATGCAGAGTCAAGTCCTGAGAGCAGCACATGATGACTTTGGGCACCAAGGACCAGAGAGGACTGAACAGGTGTTGCGGCAGCGGTGTTGGTGGCCAGGGATGGGTGCAGAAGTGAAGAGGTGGATTGCAAAATGTGAGAGGTGCGTTTTGGCCAAAGGACCCTACTTACCCCCAAGAACACCTATGGGCAGTATCCAAGCAACCAAGCCACTGGAGGTGCTAGCAATGGACTTCACCTTGTTAGAACCAGCCTCAGATGGACGGGAGAATGTTTTGGTGTTAACTGACGTCTTCACCAAATTTACCATCGCAGTACCAACCCGAAACCAAAAGGCTAGTACTGCGGCCAAAATACTGTTGAAAGAATGGTTTATGGTCTACGGTGTCCCACAAAGAATCCATTCAGACCAAGGGAAGTCGTTTGAGGCTGAAATTATCAAAGAACTTTGTACTGTCTATGGTATCAAGAAGTCCAAAACCACACCATACCACCCTCAAGGAAATGGCCAGTGCGAGAGGTTTAACAGGACCCTGCATGAACTACTCCGCACCCTACCACCTGAGAAAAAGAGAAGATGGCCAGAACATCTCCAAGAGTTGTGCTATGCCTACAACAGCATCCCACAAGCAAGCACCGGTTACTCTCCTTTCTATCTGATGTTCGGACGAGATGCAAGGATACGATTGGACAGACTGATTGGAAGGGAAAAGACAGAGCCAGCTGATAGTTATGTGACAAGACACCAAGAGGAGTTACAGAAGGCCTATCGACAAACAGCAAGAATGATAGCAGAGCAGGCAGAGAAGCGGAAAAAGAAACATGACAGCAACAACAGGACTAGAGATGCACTGATAGCAGTAGGCGAGCGAGTACTCATAAGGAATCGTGCAGTCAGAGGGAGAAACAAGATCCAAGACCGATGGAGCAACCAAGTCCATAGAGTGGTGATGAGAATGGACAACGGTGTATATGTCATTGAACCCTCAGATGGACATGGCAAAGAGAGAGCTGTCAGCAGGGCTGAGATACAGATCTGTCCTCCTACAGTACTACAGCAAAGATTGCCAGCGAGACAAGCGAGACCTGCTAGACGAAGGAGAACTGTGGCTCCACAATCAGACTCTTCGGACGGTGACAGCGACCAAGAAGTAGCAATTGACGTTGCACCACCGCTATCCAGTCAGCAGCCAGAACCAAGTCATGAAGAGGATGAAAGAAACAGTAGCACGGACCCAGAAGTCAGTGACACTGAGGAGGAAGCTCCTGTCAGACGTTCCACCGGCTCTACAGCTGGACTGCATAGCAACAGGTTCCACCTGCCTATGTCAGCACTGCGTAGATAAGTAGTTAGTACTATGGACATGTCATAAATATAGTTCCCATGAGGACATGGCGAACTAAAGGGGGGGAGAGTGTGACAGGGTCACTTGACCTAAGTTAAGAAAAACTCTTATTAAAGTATTTAGTTTTGCTTATCACTTGCTAATTTCACAATAATTAAACAAAACGTGGGGAGTGTTGTTTGTGTGGGATGGATGTGTGGAGGATGTTTCCCAATTGAATCATTTTCCCAGTTCGGTAAGGCGCACACGGAAATTAGTCAGCCTTAAGTTTTCATTGGAATGTACATACAACACATCCCACCCTTTTTCCAACCAACATAAATAGATGTAGCTAAGAATCGGTGCTCAGTTGTGAATGGTTCCCGAGCCTGCACTGGTTAAAGAAGGTAAAAGACTTCATCTTCAAGTTACAGATTGGCAACGACATTCTGTTAGTCGTTCCCGTTTATTTTTTTCCATGTATTTGTGAAGTTTAATAAAGGGAATCTCAGAGCAATCCTTGAATCCTTATCGTTCTTGCGTGACCGCCTGTCCGCCCCGTTACACACAGATTTCATCCAAGTACAGGACACTAACTGTCATCAGTCAGAAACAACTCCCGTTATTTCCTGTTTGTACTTCTTAGAATTTGCTTTCAGTGCAATCATGAATAGGTACAGTAACCAACGTGATTCGTTAAATCTTTCTGAATGAAGAGATCTCGACTTAAATTGACAAATCTTGCACCAAACATTTGATAACAACTGTCAATCACCAGGCTCAGGTTTCGTACTAGAATTGAGTTAATTGTTTATCCTTTATATTGTATCATTGAAATTCTTAAGTGATTTTCCTTCCTTATAGTATGAAAATAAAAATACTATAATTTCAGTGGTAATGACATCACATTTTTGCTCTATATATTCTTACTTAGCAGATCCCTTTCAATACGAAAAAAATTACTTTGCATTCTTCTCGAAAAATTGTGTGACAATGACAACTGATGAAGGCTTAACTGAAATACTTTATATTTGAAAAACAAAGGCATATGTAAATAGCGTTATCAGTCCTGCTTGAAAATAAAACAAAAATTTGGATAAAACAAATTATTTGATCTATATTAATTTACTTGCAATACGAAATACAAAAAAAGGAACTCCAAAGTTTACATTCAATCAAACAATTGGCCACCAAGAACACAAAACGTAAAATTGATGTATTGATACAATCAAATAAATCAATGTTCCTTCTTGATTTTGTATGAAATGTCTCCGAGCCATTGATGAGCCTTATAGATTAATAACTCTTAAGTATTCATTGTTTGTCTATTAATTCTAAAGAATTTTAAGCTGGTGATAAATCATCAACACCAGCATAATAATCATTATCATTAGCATTGTTATCAAGTCAAAGGTTCTTCATGGACCTAGTTGATTCCTTCTGACTTTCCGTACCTTTCATTGGTGTTGGTAGGTGTTCTGAATGGAACCCATAGACGTCAACAAGTTGGTCGATATAGGTCGCATAGGGTCTTCCAACTGATATATTCCCGTACGGAGGGGTCCATAGGAGGATGTCACTTGCAGCTTTTGATTGTCGGAGAGTGAGAACCTCCAGATGATACTCAAGCTATCAAGGGCTTCCCAGACTTCTGATTTCAATATATTGATGTCTCTTTTCATCAAATTAATGCTGCTGTCAAGGTAAATGAATTCTTTAACAGACTTAATGTTTCTACCATTCTTAAATTTAATCTTTTCCTCTTGGTTGTGGCTAATAAATTCTATTTTTCAAGGATTGATGTACAAACCTATCTCACTAGCTGCTTCTTTCACACGATGAAGTAATCTTGTAGCTTCATCTATTGTGACTTCTCATAAAGACCACGATGGCTGATACTGTCTGCTCCTGTCCATAAGCTTTGAGGTTTTTGGCTGTTACAACAACAATTATACGTCAAATGATTAGAATGTGACCACTGTTGATTATACTGTCTGACGCTATTTTAGTTTATCCGGAGAATTTTGGCCAGCTACGGGGAAATTCAATGTGATAAGAGCAGATAAAAATTTTTGAGGGGATATGGTAGTGAGCATTATTCCTCGATGGTATGTTTCTTGGCTAAGGTCTCCTTTGTTTGAAAAGGAAAGTATGCACCCTTCTCTCCAGTAATCTGTTGGGTCTAATTGATACACGTGGTTACAGAACATGAGTAACTCATCATCATAGTTATCTGTCAGTCAGACCTTGGCAGAGATTTTATCAAGTCCATAAGACTTTTCAGGCTTCACACTTCACGCTTCAGTTGCTTCTTTGGATTCTTCAATTCGTCCAAGTTGAATAATCCTTTATTGGTGTGGGATTGTTTTTTGGTAATTCTTTGGGTAGATTTTTCTGTGATTTTAGGAGGCTTGTCTAGGAGATCTTTGAAGAGTTTTTTCCATTTTCTAATCCTCGCATTTTGATCGGTACCCTTAAGCTTTGATTTGTTGGAGTTTTTTTATCGAGTGAATTTGATAATTCCATGCAGCTACACCTTGGTTATTCAAGCTTTTTCAGTGGCTTCGATTTTGGTTTGAATGTATGGTGTTTGTTCCTTATAGCAGGTTTCTTTGAGAGCAGTTTGGGCTGTTTGATTGAAATATCTGTTTTCTCTTGTTGGGTTTTTATTTTTGCTCTGTCAAGCTTTTTTCAAGTTCATTTGTTTTTAGATAACCTCTTTAATTTCCCAAGGTATTCGGTGTCTGGTCTTTGGTTTTAATTTGTGTATCCCTGTACAAATTAAAGACTATACCCATTTTAGAGGTACAAAGTGATTTATAAGTGTGATGGTCACGACTAAAATTTTATACTAGGCACCTGTACATATTTTAAGGCCATTTTCATTGTCTGCGAAAGCACGTATTACAAGGACTGCCAAATACAAAATCATAATGAAAGCCACTGTCATTTGACATAGAAGCTATAAATTCAGAGTGGACAACGAGTAGGAGTTGAATGAGCTTTACAAAGCTTTACTAAACTTATATTAAAATAGACAAAACTGTTTATCGATGACCAGGAAATTAAAGCGTCTGTTGAAAAAAATTATGCAACGCAACCATCTATCTTTGAGAAAACCTTCTGTTTCTCAGTAAGATCCAGACTGTTAAGTTAATACAGTGGTGTCTCACTTTCCAAAGACAAACAGGGGTAGGTCATGAAAACAATAAAAGGCAACCCAACACCACTGAAAGGGATTATAATCTTGCCTGAAACAATATAGTTGCTGAAACAGGGGTCGATTAAATGGGAACTAAAATTGTAAAGATCACAAAACATGTAAAAAGCTGAATGTCTGTATGTATTGGAACTACAAGGCAACAGAACTAAATTGAAACCTATAATACTTTCAAAGGAGAGGATGACAAGTGGAAAAACTTAACCAGGAGTTTGAATTTTATGGTAGCATTGCTTCTGCTTGTAGTAGATAGACACTGGACCCAGCGTTGACAGTTCAAAGGGACTAGCGCAGCATAAATAATTTGTAAACGTTGATAAGATCTCCTCAAACACGTCTATAATATAATTCATACTTGGTTGTTTCATGGATTTCAGCCTATCTTCATATATCACTTTACGGAAACCAAAGCTGCACTGCGTAGCTCTTCTTAGTAAACCTTCAATACGTTTATTATCTTTCTCATAGCTAGGGCTCCATGCACTATTAGCAAATTCTAGCTGTGGTCTAACAAGTGCAGTAAAAATAGCGTCATAGTGTCTGAATCCAAGTATTCAAAAGATCGTCTTATACGTCCTTATATCCTGTTGGTCTTGTTTACTTGTATCTCCACATGACAGGAAACCTTCACTTCCTAGTCTTTGTTGACAGCTAGGTCTTTTTCAACATCAGTACTTTGAGTTTCACTCCGGTGTCGTCAGCGTGTTTCCTTATACCGTATTCAAACTTTTGATTTCTACTGCCTAGTTGCAAGGTCTTACAAGGTCTTTTCCGCAGTAAAATTCAATTGCTATTTATCCGAGACTTTCCGCTCGTAACTTTATTTTAACTGAAAAACGTCCAATTTACTTTCAATCTCTGTTTCCGTCCAATCAGAAAATTATAAATCCACTGCTGGACTACACCACTTATGCCATGAGCTTCAAGTTTCTGAAATAGACGAACATGCGGCACTGAATCAAACGCTTTTGAAAAGTTTCAATACACTGCATCTATTGGTATACCGTCATAGAGAGTCTTTGTCCCATCTTCCAGGATACCAAGCAAGTTAGTCGCACAAGACCAATCACATTCTTTTCTTGGCAACAAAACCATGTTGACAAGAAAAGAATACGTTATTTGCATCCAAATGGTTGAATATAGCGTATCTAATCACTCTCTCCATCACCTTACATAGTACACTTATTAAGCTAACAATTTCCAGGTGAATTTTCTTCCCCTTTTTGAACAGTGGAATAAGTTTGCTACCTTCCACTGATGTTGTAAAACTCTCTTGCTGAGTGATGTTCTGAACACAATGGTGAATGGGTCAGCTAGTAACAAAGCTAACTCTCCAAGCATACAAGGGTGAATTTCAGTTAAAACAATCACATCCGGCTGACAGTCTGTCTTAAACTGAATCACAGTTAAAAGTTGTGATCTTTTATTTCCTCAACGGTCCACATTGTTGTAAAAACACTTTTAAAAGTTCTTTTTACACTGTAAAGTTAGACAGAGAGGTGTTTTTAATTCTTGTTCCGTCTCGTTCTCTCTTTTTTTTTCTTGCCACCTTGATGACCTTCCCTCTCCGTATACTTCCGCCCGACCCCTTCTTTTTGGTCTGATCTCTTTTCTGGTCCCTCAAGTGAACCACACGTCGTTGCTCTTTTCTTTCAAAAGGAGTAATGCCTTTCTTCACTACAATGGCATTGTATTCTCTGAGCATCTGACTTTCTTAAACACTTCTTACACTCTTCGTGCAGAATCAACTGTAATGAGTAAGGGTCTCGGTTCCTCTCCTTTTTGACAGAGAAAGTTTTTATCTGACCACTTTGCATCTCGTTTATTTCATTCTGCATCTTCGAAATCCCGCTGTCTAAGTTTTGCTCTTCTAGGCTTTTTACCTAATCGCTCAGCTTGCTCCAAATTGAATAATTACCAGACGGTACAACTAGAATAAACTATGCATATATTTATTCGCCACTAACAAAAAAATACAAATGTAGGTAAATGTTAAAAACCTAATACATGATGTTATCCAAAGTAGTTAAACAATAAGAGTAAACAGACACAAAAAGGAACAAAACAAACAGGCGGGACGGTAATCTAGGGAAACGGTGGCAGGGGTAGCATAATACAGATCATGAAGACCTTATTTTCATTATGGCCCCTTGTAACGTAAATGGACATGTAACATATAACAGGAGACAGAGATTGAGTAGCCCTACATCTATAACAATCTGATTACCCNAGACGGTACAACTAGAATAAACTATGCATATATTTATTCGCCACTAACAAAAAAATACAAATGTAGGTAAATGTTAAAAACCTAATACATGATGTTATCCAAAGTAGTTAAACAATAAGAGTAAACAGACACAAAAAGGAACAAAACAAACAGGCGGGACGGTAATCTAGGGAAACGGTGGCAGGGGTAGCATAATACAGATCATGAAGACCTTATTTTCATTATGGCCCCTTGTAACGTAAATGGACATGTAACATATAACAGGAGACAGAGATTGAGTAGCCCTACATCTATAACAATCTGATTACCCAATGGAAACAATATCAATAACCGTGCTGTAAAGAAAATAGAATATTTAGTAATACACGAGGTCTATACAGAATTCCTACAAGTATAGGCTTAGTTTTTGGAAGTAAAATATCTAAGACTACGTTTTCGATTTCGTTGGAGAACCCGCTCCTGGAACGAAGGAATCCAAGTAAAACTATCAGGATCAACAAAAATGGAGAAATACTATCCAAGTAAATTTAGCAGTTCTTCAACAATGCTAAATTCAACAGTTAAATGCATATGTTAAGCTTAAAATCCAACGCATGTACGAAGCTGATGTTCCCAGTAACCTTATTTATTGCTATTGAAGTATATAACTTCGAGAAGACATTTGAAGACCATATTTCTAAAGCACAACAAGAATTTCTTTTCAGAAACCTGCGTCATGCGTGTCATACAAAACGCTATATGTACAAATACAAACAAGTTTCACTTAATGTTGGCTTTGTCAAAGATTGCCACTTTCTAAACTCCTGGAGTCAAAATGTATCTCTCAGGAGGATATCGGTCTTATTTTTAACACAGAAATCAAAGATCCAACTTCCATCTTATTAAAGCTAATAAGCTGAATTGGTAGAAAAAATATTCCTAACAATCTTTATGCTTTTAAGACATTTTCATTATATATATGAGTTATATTTCCAAAAGTAAATGAAAACTATATTAAGTAGTGTACTTGTGTATTTCATTCACACGGAGTGAGATTGTGTTAAAGAGAGAAAGGACAGATCTCTGTTCTACCATTTCTTTCTTTTATGTCTTATACTGGAAACTTAACTGAAATCCAAACAGCAGGGTCTCTTTGCCTCCAGTATATGTAATTAGTTTACTTCTAAATGTGTATTTCCCTGGTATGTTTTTGTACATAGCAAATAAATGGAAGTAGTCACCATATCCAGAACGAAGATCTTCGAATAGAGAAATTTTCTCAGCATATGACACTTCACGAAATGGATACACACAGAGGTCACTGTTGATGTCTAACTTTAGAACAGTGTTGTCGTCATAACTAAGTGCAATGTCTCTCAAGAACATATTTGTTATGTATTGAGGACAGACGATACTGATGTTGAACTTTAAGGTATCGGAAAGTTGTATGTACGATCTTTGATATCTGATAGTAAAAAGATCGCGGACTAGGAGAGAGCAAATTCCTCGTTCCGTGTATTTAAATACAGCAAAATTTCCTTCCCAAATAATATTGTCATCCAATGTCGTTGTGCAGTTCACACACACATAAAATCCAACAACGAAAACAAACGTGCCTTTCAACATATTTGACTGCTAGTCAATGTAGTCAGTAAGGGAATAAAGTACCAGAGATCTTTTCGGTCGAATTTAAATCAAAAGTTTTCGCATCACTGGGTCTATAGCTGTCTATTCGGAGCAGGAATTCTCTTAGCCCAACAGTGCTTCTTAGAAAAAACAAATCATCAACTACTCTATCCAATTGTTTAAAATTTGAATTCCTGTCTTGTTTCGTTGAATGAGAGGTTCTTTGTGCATCAACTTATTAACATTTCTCTATAGACTTTTATTCAGAACTTCTCAGAGGTTTGTTTTTTTATCTACATGGATATTGTGCTCTTTAAATACTGTGAATGGAATTGTTAAAAGTGCTTTTGTTTTTATTAGTATCCGCACGCATGCATAGTGAGCATTGCATTACGCTAACAACAGGTTCCCAAATCTTAGATAGAGTGCTCAACGAAACTTTCGTAAGTGAGCGTAATACTCATATATATATATATATATATATATATATATATATATATATATATATTATACACCTATATTTGTAATAAATGTATAATATATATTTATACACATGGAGAGATACATATAAGTATTTTTTCATTTTCCTTGTGAATCTGTACCTTATTGAAAGGAGCTTCGAGAAACTCGGCCCCTTTACGCTCAATCTTCTTATTTCTTGGAAGAGGCACTGTGTATGAGCCCAGAAAGGGAAAAGGGACCTGAATAAAAAAAGTTGTGACTGTGTCCAATAACGCTTACTTCAGTGCAGAAGTTACGGTGCTTTTTACAGGGAGAAGGCCCTCTATCTCTGTCTCTCCCTGCGACAATCTCTGTCCGTATCTCTGTCTTTCTCTTTTTTTAGGTCTCTCTCTGTCTCTGCCATCACTTGGCGGCTCAAGCTTTTTGTTCGGTAAGTGATGGTGAAAATCCTGTGCATCAGGTGGTGAGCTTGGTATGTGGTCACGTGATAATACGAACCAGCGCGCTAAAATCTTGTCCGCTGATTTGTGAACATGCTCCCAAAATTTTGTGATGGAGAGAGAAGATTTGTATTTGATGCATCGGCACTGTGCAAATAGTTTTCAGTTTTAACTGGTCTAAATTTCAGTTTTATACGGAAAATGGGTTGGTCATTAGCTGAAGTTAGAAATTACGTAAAAAAGATCGAAGGAACTCTGGCAAATGGAAAGGACGTAAGTGATTTCAATCGTAATACGGTACCAATCCGCAGGCGTAGTGCTTTCATCCTTGATTTCGTAGCTTCAATTTTTAGAAAGCGGTGGTTTTATGATTTGATGTATCACTCTTTTATGGGTGTTGTTTACTCGATTCAAGACTGTGGGGCTGGTGAAGGTGTTCTGTAACTGAAAAAGCATTGGGTGTTACATATGCCCTATGTAGTCGTAGTATCAGTCAAGAAACAAAATTTTTGCATTGGTAGCTTTAATAACGAGATTTTGTCATTTGTCGTTCTTAATGTATTTTTCACCTGGCCAATTCATTCAAAGTAGTTTGAGACATGCAAAAGCAGGACGAATGGTTACAGTTTTTGATTTACCATGGTTGAAATTAAGCTTCCATACTCATTTGTAAACATTAAGACTAATTTCAAAATACTCTGTTACAAGCAATGAGATGCAGAGGAAGGTTTAATTTTGGCAGTCTCCAATCTCACCTGTGCAGTGTTTTCTAATAGGAGATGATCAATGGTACGATTAAGATCAAGAGAAAAATGATATTCATGTATTTGGCTGGGATCAAGTTGGTACTTATCATTAATTTGACAGAGTTGGACCTTCTGTTGTAGAGTTGTGTTTTGTTAGTCAGGAGAAACTGTATCACCGTTAGGTGTAAAGCGAAGCTCAGAGTTCTTCTGTAAGAGCAGTTATTTATTAATGTTTGCCCATTTGACCTGTACCCATGTACATCATGAGCACTGGAAAGTTTGTCAATTTCAACATTTAAGTGATATGAGACTGATCCGTAAACCGAACGTAAGGTGATGTCGGGGATGTAATAAATTTATTTAAGGACAATTCTGAGAAGCTACCATTTTAGACGTGACTTCGATCAACGATAAAGAGAATAATTTTATGTAACAATTTATTATATCTCTGGTCTTAACCTCGATTATCTGCATTTACTGTTGATGATCCTCACCTATTTAATAGAATAGCGTATTCCACACGTAGTGTAAGTTAACCCTGATTTTGCGGGACACTTTTAATTTAAGTTTATATTTTGTTTCTTTTAGATGACAAATGAGGTTGCCTCTTTTTGTTGTCTAGTTTCTTTGGGTGTTTCTTGGCACATTCAGTTAATTTAGTCAAACCAGTGGTGTACAGTAGAGCCATCAAAATGATCATGCCCCAGCAGTTCTAATTGCTCGACAACACACTACTGTTTTCAAGACATAAAGTGAGTAAGTGAGTGTGCCAAAATTTTGACTGGCCATTTGCCAACACCATTAAAGATTGGCAAACCATGATCTTTGAGAGTTACTTGTAGTATTGTAGTACTGAGATGGTCAGGGGACAAGTATATATATATATATATATATATATATATCGGTTAATTGACTTAAAGCAATGGATATTGACTTTAAAAGGTGGTTTTCCTGCAAGGAATCTCAACAGTCGATGTTCCACTTGGAGAAAAACGAGATTTTAGGAAATTTATATAAGAAATTAGATATCTAGTAGCTTGTTATGATTCAGCCAGTTTTGAAATTCATCACCAACAGTGCTGATATCACCTCTAATGCCTATCTACACTTTGTGAAGCTTTTTTGAGTGAATGGGGTGATTGAAGAGTGACTGGAGCCACTGTAGACAGTTCTTGTGGAGCTGCAGGAAGAATTCAGGGCAAAATTGTCAGGCCTTACCAGCTTTTAGGGTTTTAATAGCAGCTATGATTTCATCGATGGAAATGCCACTACACAAGTTCTGGTCAGTTGAAGGAGCATTCCATACCATCTTTAGTTGTTGGTTCACGTCTCTTGTGATTTCATGATTAGGTTGATCGAACTTACCATTCTTCAAGAGGCAAGAGGCAACTGCATTTGTGCTGGAGGAGTGCAGGTTAGGAGATATATTTTTTATCCTGTGAGCTTGTTAATTGTTGCCCAGGCTTTCCTGCCAGAGTGTTTCATACCAGTGCTCATAACTGTTGACAGTTATGCTTTCTTACTGCTTGTGATGAGGTGATCTTTTAATTTATTTGCGGTTTCTTGCCTTTCTGGTGTCAAATGAGCCCCTTCATGGACCTTTGCTAGCTCATTGCAAGTGGTGTACCATTTTGGGATGTGAAAGGCTGTGTAGCAGGTGTTGCTATAAGTAATATTGAGCAAGGGAAGATTGTTTGAAAATGACCCTGGACAGCTTTGTTAAAATTCTAATGTGGGAGTGGAGCAGTTGGTGTGTACTCTATCAGGGCAGGATGGTATAAGATGGTTAGCTGATGTTACAACTTTGGAAAATTTCCACCAATTTTATGGGTGTGGTGTGGTATGGATCTATTTGCATCAAACAAATAGAATGATAAACCTGGGCCGTAGTTGTATCCCAGGCAGCTGGGTTGAGTGTTTTAGGTTGTTTGTGGTCAAACAACAGCTTAAGGTCAACAGTGCTTGCCCACTCATGGAGGTCTTCCCCATCTTGGTTGTTTGTTAGGTAGCCTCAGGATGTGTGATGGCAGTTAAAATCCCCTGAATAAATGACTGGGTGGTTGTACAGTGGTGATGGTACAAATGGTGCATTTGATGGTTTGTAGATATTCAACACTGGTTACAGGCTCAGAATACGTTTTACAAAGGCTACTAGATGAGTTGACCAAAGTAGAAGGAAAGGACTGGAAGTAAATTACAAGAAAACAGTATGCATGGTGATAAGTAAGAACCAAAGTCTCAGGTGCAAGTTACATATTTGAAAAGACACCATACAGCATGTTGACAAGTTCAATTACTTAGGTAGCTGTATAACAGAGAATGGAAAGTGTGATCTGGAAATCAAGAGAGGAATAGTAATTGCAAAAGATACTTTTGAAAGATTATGGAAGATCTTGAAACACCACAAAGTGTTGATGTCTAGAAAGAAGAGGGTGTTGGAAGGTTATGTAACATCTACTTTGTTTTATAGAAGTGAGTGCTGGACAATATCACCATCAATGCAAAAGAGACTAGAAGCTGTTGAAATGTGGTTTTACAGGAGAATGATGAGAAGTATCATTTGTAGTCCATCAAACTAATGAGGAAGTTTTGAGGAAAGCTGGAGCAGAAAGCTGTCTGATAAAAACAATCTTTGAAAGACAGATGAGGTTTATTGGACATATCATGAGAAAGGAAGGACTAGAAAATTATACCCTTACAGGTTATATTGAAGGTAAAAGAAGCAAAGCAAGACAAAGATTAACATACTTGGGAAGTCTCAAGTGCCATATTAAAAAGTGTATATCAGCAAGTGAGAAGGAAAATGTAAAAGCTGGAGATCTGCTACATATGATGAGAGATAGGAATCTGTGGAAAACCATGGTTCCCAATGTCTGGAATGGATATGGTACATATATATATATATATATATATATATATATATATATATATACATGTAAACGCTCTGGAAACATTGAGCATTCTCAGTGAACATTGGTATACTTTACTAATATTACTACTATATATATATATATATATATATATATATATATATATATTGGTTATTATGATATAATTGTGAATTCTAATAGCCACGGTGTCTCACTGGCTTTGCTAATCTTGATCAGACATTCTGTTAAATTGTTTCTGACAAGGGTTGCTATCCAGTGCTTAGTGTGATTGATGGCTCAGATCGGTGTGTGGCCATATATCTTTATTTTTTCACTGTAGGTGGTGTGAGTTTGCTGGAGCAGAATGACATAAACAGAATTTGCCATGGTGATGTTTTGAATGACTTCACATTTAGGCCCTGAAAGGCCTTCCACATTAAGTTGAAGGATTGCCAAGCCCAATTGTTTATGAAGTTTTTTCATATTCAAGTAATAAGGTATAATATAGTTCTTACTGATCAGGTTTTGGCATTAGTTTCCTAGCAATAAAGAGGTACTTATGTAGGGGAACATAAGAAGGTTGCCAATTTCCCCTCCAAGAAGGCAGTGAGCCACTTGTTATGCTCCTCAACAGTTTTAGCAGGTACTAAGAAATTACTTGTACTTTTAACTATCCTGGATAACCCTTTGATAAATAAGTCCATTTTTTTATTTAAAATTTCTTGCATTAGGGATAAACCAAATAGACCGCAGGTGCAACAATGTCTACTGAGTGGTGTGATGAGTGTGGTCTATAGTTGGTTTTTCTCATCCAAGGGAACTTGCCAATACCCGGAATTAGCATCCAGTTTGCTCTTATAATTTGCTTTTTCTCTGATCTTGGCCATTGCCTTTTTAACTGACTGAAATTGGTATGGTTTGCATTTAACTCCTCAATTTAGTTTGGTTAAATCAATGAATAGTCTGATGGAACCATTTGTTTTTCCTTTTCATGGATTCTAAGTCTTCCCTGGCTTTCTTGTAAGCACCACACATGTCCTCAGTCCTCATCTCTTGATAATGTTAACTTAAGTTCAGCAAAAAGTTTTGTTCAGTTTATCATTTATTTCTCCTACTTTGCAATCATGGTGAACTCCATCTTGATAGTCATTGCAAAAGTTGCATTTTTTCCTAAGAATCTTGATGTCATCAATAAAGTCATCAAATTTTTTACCATCCTCATGGTTTTGAGTGTAAAAATTGTGACATTCTAGTGTTTTATTTTGTATTTCCACAAACAAGTTTCTATTACATTTAGGATAGTATTAATGTCTTACTTATCACTATCTGATAGGGACAGTGAGTCATAAGTTTTTCTTGTGTCTTCTGAGAAGGCATATCTTAAAATTGAGCATTGAAATTCCTGTTCCTTTTTACCTATGTCATTTATAATAGTGAAACCTTCCCAACATATTTTCCAAGATTTCCATGCTGCATATCAGTCAACAGAAGTCTAACATTGGTTGTATCCATATATTTTGTGATTCTGGCTTGCCTCAATTTTTTAGTATTAAACACAGGTTCTCCTGATTTTCTTGTGTTTCTGTTTAACTATAAATCTTACTTACCCTGATACAGTGCCATGTTGTGCTTGACGAATGCAGTTGATGTGTGTAATACAAAACAGACAAGGGCCAAGAATACAATAATTTTTTTCCATTCAAACAAGCTCTTTTTAATCTTGCTGCTAACAGTCAGGGCAGCTTACACTTTGTGCTGGTTATATGGTCTTCCTGTGTACAATGTTTTCTGCCAAGATACCTTTTTCTTTTTCCTGTCCATCTTGCTTCATTAATTCCCAAAGGACTTAACCTGTATGCAATGAACTCCTGTACTATATTGACCAAGTTTCCTGTTTGATATATATATATATTCGAATATTCATAAATAGCACTCGACCTCTTTTTAAGGTTCAGGGAATCCATTGTCTGGCTGCCGGCTCCCAGTTAGTTTTGGTTGTCATCCATCAACTGTCCAGTTGCCCAGCATGCTTTTTCCTCATAACCATGAGTTAATATTTGATTTCTGGTGTTGGCTTCTGTAATGGGAGCTTTTTCACAAGGTTGGGTTGTTGGCTTCATGCACAACCTTCCTCCTTTACCTGGGCCTGAGACTGGTAGGAGAGTCATAAGAGGCTAGGGTTGATTTATTTCAACACTCACAAGTTCCTGGTTCAACTGTCAATCCCAATGCACTTTACAAATTCCTGAACTGAAAATGACCCATTGTTTTTGTCATGATCTCTGCAATAATCTTTTCTGTAGGTCAGAATTCCAAAGCTATTTGCCCATTTTCTAATTGGTGTAATGATATTTGGTCAAATGTGTTTTGTTTTTGGATGATTGAATGGATTTTCACTAATCTTGAATGTAGCTTGATTATCTTCATAAACAACACCTGCTTCATTTTTAGGTGCTTTAAGTCTTGTAATAGCTGCTTAAACATTATGGATTCTTGAAGTGCAAAGGGCAGTACAGTATATTCTGCATCAGCAGTTGATTGTGCTACAAGAGTTGCTTCCTACTTGTCCAGCTAATAATGCCATTGTTCTTTAGCACTCTGTAACCAGTGATAGATTTTCTGGTATACAGATCTCCAGCAAAGTCTGCATCAGAGAAGACATAAGTGTCTTGAGTTCTCTGACAAACTAAACCAAGCTTTTTTGTGCAAGTACTCACTTTACCACAGAGCAATGAATAACATCTGTTTGATTACAACATTGTGCTAATTAATGGGTTGCCTGAGAGATATCAGGTCATTTATTGTTGGCTAGGTACATAAGGCTGCCAATGGCTGATTGGTACAGCTTTGAATCAAATATTTAAGAGTCTCTGTGCCTGATGTTTGGCAATTTGCTCCATTTGTGTCGCAACTGATTTAACATCATACATTCTGAATTATCTGCCTTGTCCAATCCAGACATTGTCTTTACTCTGAACAATATGCATACCTAAATATATGAAGCTTTCCCATGCTCTTTATGTCAAATTTACTGGGAGACAGCTCTTGTCCTCTGAATAACTGCAGACTTCTTGGTTGCAAGAATGATGCGGTTGACATAAACTGTGAGAAAGATTAATTCATCATTGATATTTCCAATGTAGAGGCATGGATCAGCCTTTTTCTTCAAATGTTCATCAATTAGTTCATTCCAGTAGCAAGGTGACTGCTTAATTCCTCAGGTTGGCTTGTTTAACTTACATACCAATTTTTTCCCCCTTTTACTAAAAATCTGTATTGCTGTTTAATGTAAATTCATTCTTTGAAATGTCCATTAAAAAATGCAGCATAAACATCCATTTGATGATGTTCCATGCAATATTTAATAGCCATACTAATAAGCGTATAAATTGATTCCTGTTGAATTACTGGGGAAAATGCATGTTCATAAATTTCTCTGTACTTTTGACTGTACCTCTGGGCAAACATTCTTTGTTATGTTCAATTTGACCATGTTCATTATATTTAAGTCTGAACACTATTCAATTCCACATGGTAAGGGTACAAAATCCCATGTATCATGATCAATAGGTCAGTGGTGTTCTCTTTTTCCAGCCTCATGCCAGTTTTCACTTTCTTTTGGTACCATAGCTTAGTCCCAGTTCTTAGGACTGGCAACATAAACTGCATTGCAATTAAATTCTTTTGCACTATATGGTATATAATTGTTGGCCTAGGACCCAAAGATACGAACATGTTTTACCAATGGTTTCTTGTTCAACCAGGCATAATATTGGGTAACAGTTTCAAGAGATACAGATAGGCTTCTATTTCTAACATATGCTGCAATAGCTACAACCTCTGCCCAAAACTCATTTGATAAACCTGCACCCATCATCATTGCTCTGGCATTTTCTACAAAGGTACAGCTCATACATTCGGGAACTCCAGTTTGTTCCAGACAATAGGATACTGACTCCTGGTGCATAATACCCTTTTCTTTTAGGAATCCTTAAGGTTCATTTAATATGTATTCTCCACTACAGTCAGACCTCACCATCTTAAGTTTCTTGTTGCTAGTAGTTTTAAGTTATTGTACATGGGTAAATACTTCCATCTCAATGCTTTATTTTGATATTTTAGGTACCAATACCAATAGCTTGAATTGTCCTGTTTCTAGCTACGAAAATTAACACTGGAGATTCCAGCTGCTTATAATCTGTAAAAAAGTTCCTGAGACATGAAATATGAGAAGATGCACTGAAATCCAGCAGATTTTCTGCTTGGCTCATGCTTGAACCATGTATTCATTATTGATTGTTTGCTTTACACTTTTTTCCTTTTATTGTTTCTTGTTCTGAGTCCAAATGGGTGAACAGTACTACTCTCTTTTCCACTGCCAACTTTTGCACCTTAATCTGCCATGATAACAATTTCCTGAGATGTGCATTGAATTTTGCTTTATCCAGATTTTCATAAAATCCACCACAATCTTCTGTATGCACTAGTGTTGGTGCATATACTTGGATAAATAAAATGTTAAATGGGTGACCTTTCAATTTCAATAATAATACTTAATCTGATATTTACCAATATCCAGTTAAGCAATTTGAAATGTCTTTATCAAGAAGTATTTCCACTCCACTTTGATGCATTTCCCCACATGAATATATAAAGGATGCTGTTGGATAAGTTATTTTGCCTGCACCCTTCCATCTTACTTCACTAATACCTAGAACATTTATATTTAGTCTATCCATTAACAAATTTGCTGTTCTCAAGAAGAGTCCTTGCATTCCATGATCCACATTTAAGTTGATTTTTGTGTTCAGTAATAGGATGGCAGTCTGGTGTCACCTGCTGTGCATGACCAACCATACTGGGCACTGTGTTTTTAGTAGAACTAGAGACCTCTTTTACACTGTTCATTTTAGCTTTATCAGTTGCCACTGGGTAGTCCCTGTAGAGGGACCCATTCAGGTGTTACCAGTCAGGTCAACTAGACCTGGGGCTCACAAAAGGGCAGGGTTGACCTCATGCTTACATAAGTACCCTTGTTACCCTTTTACTTGCTTCAAACATGTTAAATTCTGGCAAGCTAATGTATTTTCTGTCAACAGAGGACCTCTGAAGATATTGATGTGTTTAAATGGCCTTCCTCTTGCCTGTGTGATATATGACTAGGGCCATGACCTATAAGCTTCCTTGGGTTAAATCAGTAGAATCATTGATTAACCATGACTTTGTGTAACAGCCTGAAATTCAGGCATAACATTATTTTTCTATGTAAAAGTAACAGTAGAATCAAAAGACTATAAATCTGAAATCACTAAGCCAAAGCAATGAACCTTACAACACAGTTGTACTAGCTGTGATACTTTAGTCTGGACAGAGTTCAGACTTAGCAAAAGTCTTTAACCAATCAAATAGCAACTTAGTTATAAAGTGTCAAAAAAACCCCTATTACATTTTGTGTCTCAAAGTAGTTAAACCTAAGCTTGTTATATTTAAACAGTTACATGTACAGCTCTTAACTTAATTAAGAACATCTGGGTAAGATAAAGAGCACCTGCCCAGATCAAAGCAGATTTACCAGTAAATCGAATAAAAGAATCCATCCCATCCAACCACAAAAGAAATATGTGGAAAATGACAAACTAAGCAGCCTTATTGATGAGCATTTTTGAAGAGGGGAGGCAACCCTATCAAATTTGTATTGTAATGAGTTTCCATGAATATTGAAAGGAGATAATGATTCACTGAACAACATGATTTGGATTTTTGCCACATTGAGAGAAACAGTCACTTTCTTCCCCTCTTTCAGACAGCCTGAAAGGCAGACTCCTAACATTCTTGAACATTTCCTTTGTGTCCAATGACAGAGTACAAGATAGTGCCTTCAGCATAGGTGGTGATGACCTGAAGTAAGTTACCAGAAAGATGTAAAGAAAGAAGAGGGTTAAGGATGGAACCTTGAGGGATGACAACATTAATCAAATACTTAACAGATGTAATTTCATCTAATGTGACACAAATTTTATGATCAGAAAGAACTGACTGAGTGATATCAAAGACAGTTTCACAAACACCACAACCAACAAGCTTTTAAAGTAAGCCTCCATGCAATATCTTATCAAATGTCATTTAAATACCCATAGATATGTTCTTTGATTTCATTCACCAGTGGAGCAAGATCTTGTGACTCCATACTGAACAAGAACAAAAAGATATTAATTCTGTAAGAATTACACCAATGGATTGTTGAAAGATCATTGAAAGACCTTACTAGTGACAGAAAGAAGACTTACAGATCAACTTGTGCCAGGGTCAGACATATCAACTGCATTCTTGAAGACAAGGGAACATTAAAAGCTGTCCAAGAAGATAAAAACAAGATTCCAATAGGCAGTGATTGAAAAGTTTGGACATCAATAAAATAACTTGGAAGCACAGTCTAACAAGACAACTACATAAATCAAATCTAGACCAGATGCTTTACATTGATAAAACCCTAACCCTGGCAGCCAACCTATGATAACAGAATCCAAAACCTGATTAATTTTTGAAGAAAACTTCAACAAGGAAACACATGTTTCATTTAGAGAAGAGTTGATTAGTTCTTGTACTCTATGGTTTCCAGGTATTTTCTCTATATGTTTTTGAGTCCCCTTATTAATCATCCCTAGTACCCCAATAATGACTGGAACAGTTCTAGCTTTGATGTTCATTGCATTGCCATATTTGTGAATTGGGGTTATTCTTGTGGTTTTCCATCCTTAAGGAATATTGCTAGTCTTCAAAGAAAGATTGATCAGGTATGCTATTGGGAACTGATTACCATAAAAAATGGAGGGATAACTGAGTTGCTGGAATACAAAACACTGTTGATAATCATACAGAAATCTCAACTTTTAAGTTTTTGGGAAGAAATAGTTTCACAAATTCACAAATTTTGCAACAGAAATCATCCTTTTTCAAGTATTGCTTGTCCACCTGAAAGAAAACTTGAAATTATCAGTTCCATTACATTTAAACTGGTCATAAAACTGATTATGATGCAAAATGGCAGAAGAAGATTGAGCATTAAACTTAGGGAATAAGGTTTGAGTTTGTAACTATGACCAGGTACAAATGTTTTAATACCAACCTGAATTCAATCTGTGAATTCAGCATCAGAGGCTAATTTATTAAAGAATGACCCCCTATGACTATGAACCCCTATGAGTATGAATCCCTATGACCAAAAAACCCACAAAATCCACTCCAGTCAGCTAGACCAAATTTCAAAGTCCTTTAATAATGTGGTTTGTGGTTTAGGGATTCCCCTAACCACTGAAGGTCTGGCACTTATTGGAAGCCATTTGTTTGATTGGCATTGTCATAAAAAATTGACAATAGAAATAGATATCCAAAATTTATTGAGACACCATCCCTTGGAAGGCTGTCCACAAAGGCTGTTCCTCCCCATGAGGCAGGCAACCCTACCACATCTCAACGTGGTATTTGAAGGTCGAAAGGTTTTATAATTTGGTTCAATATTTTCCTGGGTTTACCATATTTACAGTGTCAAAACATCTGGATTGTAGAAAACTCTTACAACAACTTTTTTTACTACTCTTCTCAGCATTGCCAAACCATTTTAAGTCCTGCTAATGTTTTACATTGACTTTTGGCCTGATATCAAATAGAGCTAATAGTTTATAGGGATCTGTCTTTCATTTGGTTTTGATGCCTATTGTACCTGCAGCTTATCATGATGGTTTTATCCAGTAAAAGGCTAAGGGGGTTTTCATTTTTTACAAGCCAGGTTTCTCAGTCATACAATGACATGCATCAAACATAAGTAAAGCAGAATGCTCTCAATCTGAAGTGCAACAAAAGAAAAAATCAAATAAAAGAGAGCAGAATCCTAACAAATTTTTAAAATACTAACTTCATACTAACGTTTTTTCATGATACTTTTTATGAGCTGCTTTCAAGTGAAGCTTTTCCTTGTTTCTGGAATTGAAGTGCCCAGATTGAGTTACTTAGTGTACCTTGCATATAAAAGCAGGACTTTGGTACTGTTAACACTAAGCTTATCAAATTTTGTGTTTATTTTCTGCTTTGATGCACCAACATTTTAGTACTGTTTTCTTTGTATGGAAAGAAAGGACTGAAAGAATTTTGATACCTAACTGTGATGTGCAAGATACACAAAGGGAAGTCATGAGCTTAGCTTATTCACGATGTAATTATCTATTTAAATGTGATTAAAATTTTCTTTGTTTGCTATCAATAAGATGTTACTCCCATAAGGAGAGAAATTTTGTGAAGGCTTAATTTCGTCACTGGCTATAGGCTTTCCTAAGCTCTCTACAGTTATTAGAAATTAGTAGTATGTATCCTTTGTTAGATTCATTTTTGAAATGTATTTTGGCTTTTGGTTAAAGTTTGTTTTTTGAGAAAGGAATACAGTATTGTTGATGTTATGAATTATAGTTAAAAAATTGTCACTGTATTGAGAGCAATCATCCCCATGCTAAAAGAAGGATGTATTCTAAAGAGTGGAAATCAATGTTTCAGATGTGTTTGATTCAAAGTTTGTGTCTGAGTAAATATGCTGAAGTCTTGATATTTCTAGGCACATTTTACACTAATTGGATGCCTTCTGTCAGTGCTAAAGAGGTTAAAGAGAACTTAATTGATATGAATAGGTTAACCAGCTTAAAATAAGGGGTATTGTACTTGATAATGTTAGTTTGTGATGTGACATTAGGTTGTTATTTTAATTTATCTACTTGTTAAATTATTGTATACACAATTGTGCTAAACTTTAACCTTGGTTGAAAGCCTTTACTGGTGGTCATATTTGATAAATTATCAAGTTAAATTATATTGCTGGGGCAAACTTTTACACATTTTAAAAAAACTTTGTAATTGCAGCAAAGTTAAAATCCAAGCCATTTTAATTGGAGTTGCTGATAATTGTTTAGGGCAATATCCAATTACCCAATAACAACTCAATCCCTAAGGCCAATGATAGTTGATTAAATAAGTGTTTAATTAATGCATTAACATTGCATTAATTAAACATTTATTGATGGCATTTTGTTTCAATTAAAAAATCCTAACATAAACTATTAATTACGTATTTATTAAAAACACAGTGTAGCACAATATGTATGACAATTAGACAGATGGATCTGATAACTGGTTAAAAGACAGTATCCTGTCATCTTATAAAAGGGTAGTTAACATTGAAACATATTTATGCAGTCATTTGTTAAATCTAATTTGTTTATTAGTTCAAATCTATGTTTTATGCAATCACATTGAAGCACACTCTACCCCAACTTATTTTCAGATAAAGGACTTGCAAAAGTTTTTTCAGTTTGAAACAGATCAATTGCCCTTGGCAAATGTGGTAGAATTGATTCAACAATAGTACTGGTGTTAAAATGTTGCCTTAGATAGTTGAGTTCTAAACAAGCACCACTGTATTTACATTTCGTTTTGTTTATTATTCATATGCCACTAGGGCTACCATATTTGTTTATGTTTTTACCCCCAGTCTCATCGTAGCCGAGTCAGGGGGACCCTCGTTTTGTTATAATAGATATTTTTCACTCTCAACCAGAAAACATGTTTCCTTGAATTGTTGTTGATTCCTAACTGCGGCTTGTGCTATTGGCATGGTGACAGAGTCAATCTTACTCTCGTCACATCCAACGAAGTTCCTGCTGACATTTCCATACATATTTTGGGGGGATCAGGCAAATATTCCAGATTTGCACCTACAACAAGAAGAAGAAAATGGTTACACAGAGAGCACCAAAACAATGGTCCTTGACGAAAGTAGAAACTGTAAGCAGCTTTGAGAACTGGAAAGAGAACTTAAAGTATGTACTTTCATTGGATCCTTCCTTTGCTCCATTCCTTGTGAGTGGTTTTACCTGGGGCAAGAAAACCAGGACAGCTCCTAACTGAGGGTTCACCAATGACCCAGAAACTGTTACAGAAGCAGCCCGAAAAACTGCTGCTGAAAAAGTGACCCACTTGGAATTAATGCTGGGATAGATTGCGAACTATTGTCCAGTAATTTCAAGGAACACTATTGTTAAGAACTCAACCTCCATTGAATCCATTTGTCAAATTATATGTGTNTCGTCACATCCAACGAAGTTCCTGCTGACATTTCCATACATATTTTGGGGGGATCAGGCAAATATTCCAGATTTGCACCTACAACAAGAAGAAGAAAATGGTTACACAGAGAGCACCAAAACAATGGTCCTTGACGAAAGTAGAAACTGTAAGCAGCTTTGAGAACTGGAAAGAGAACTTAAAGTATGTACTTTCATTGGATCCTTCCTTTGCTCCATTCCTTGTGAGTGGTTTTACCTGGGGCAAGAAAACCAGGACAGCTCCTAACTGAGGGTTCACCAATGACCCAGAAACTGTTACAGAAGCAGCCCGAAAAACTGCTGCTGAAAAAGTGACCCACTTGGAATTAATGCTGGGATAGATTGCGAACTATTGTCCAGTAATTTCAAGGAACACTATTGTTAAGAACTCAACCTCCATTGAATCCATTTGTCAAATTATATGTGTGCACTATGGATTTCAGTCTAGTGGAGCCCATTTTCTCGACTTAGCCGACATCAAACTCAAACATGGAGAATGCCCTGAAGACCTATTTTAACGTCTCATGGCCTTTGTTCAAGACAATCTGCTCACCCCTGATGGAGGAATTACCCACCATTATGACCAAACAACTGAGGAGGAGGAATTGACACCATCTCTTGAGAATATTGTTGTTTTATTGTGGTTAAAATTAACCCACGAAGACTTGCCAAAACTTGTAAAGCAACGTTATGGTACAGAACTTAGATCTAGAACACTAGCAAGTATCAAACCCGAGATTTCACAGGCTTTCGACACCCTTCTTGACAAAATAAACAATGCCAATGATGCAAGAGTCATGCAGACTTTTACAAACACCCCTAACACAAGAGGTCACCACCAACCGTCTTCATACAGCTCGAAAGACAAACATTACAACAGACCTGTATGTCCACTCTGTAAACAAGTGGGTCATCACTCCACAGATCATCTCTTGAGTACATGTTCATTTCTTCCAGAGTCAGATCGTTGGTAAATCACGAGAACAAAACTCCTTGCCGCTCTAGACGACCTAAAGCTAGAGGACAGCAAAGACATAACCCCTGTATGAGAAGACCCCCCACCTGCCAACTGTACTGTCAAAGTCGAATCTCCAATATCAACAGTTCAACGTGTCAAAGTCGGCCAGTCCCTGCTCTTGAATGCCTACCACCATCATGTACCTGTTACAGTCATCCTCGATTCAGGAGCAGAGACTAATATGATTCGTGAATCGGTTGCCATCAAGTTGAATGCCAAATTCTTAAAAAGCAACCAAAAGGGGCTTCAGGCGGATGGACAGTCCCCCCTCCATGTAAAAGGAGAAATACGTTTAACTTTGTCTTGTGATGGTGACACATTTCATCTTGAAGCTCTTGTCGTCGAAAATTTAGATGTTGATATCCTAGGGGGAATATCCTTAATGGAAATAAATGACATAACACTTCGACCTTCCAAGCAACAAATCATCCTTGCTAATGGGAACATTATTCATTACGACTTACTGCCCAAAAGCTCTCCCCAAGTATGTTTTACAACCACAACTTTGAGAGCCCCTGTAAGTACCACAGTCTGGCCTGGTGAATTTATTGAACTTCCATCTCCTTTGTCACCATCTGCTTGCTCTGAAGTCCCCTTGGAACCCCACATCCAGGTACCTACAGAATCCTGGCCAACCCCATACATTTTTGAGACAATCGATGGAAAGCTTTGTATTCCCAATAACACGTCACAACCAATCAGCATCAGGAAAAGCCAACACATTGCCCAAGTTGCCCCTGCTTATACTCCTCCAGCACCTACTGACCCCAACCCTCATCATGACCCCACCACCTCCTCTCGAAACCAAAAGTCAAGTTTACACTTCAAAGCCGTTCAAACTGACCCTGATCAAATATTACCAGGGACTGTACGTAACAAATTCCATGAACTTCATCAAATGTTTGCTTCAACATTCAATCCAGCCTTCCCTGGTTACAAGGGTGCAGTCGGTCCATGGAAAGCCACCGTAAATTTGGGCCCTGTTGAACCACCCCAGAGAAAAAGACGTTTACCACAGTATTCTCTTAACAAATTTGAAGAACTGCAAGCTGAATTTGATCCCCTTGAAGTCTTTAGGGTCTTCAAACGTCCTGAAGAATTTGGTGTTGTTGTTGAGTACTTGAATCCATCCTTCCTTGTGAAGTAGCCTTCTGGTGGCCATCGCTTAGTCACCTCTTTCACTGAGATTGGAACATACTCCAAACCACAACCGTCCCTTATGCCAGATGTCGATTACACTCTTCGTAAGATTGGACATTGGAAGTGTTTAATAAAAACTGACCTCACCAGCACTTTCTTCCAAATCCCGTTAGAAGAATCCTCATTAAAGTACTGTGGAGTAGCTACACCCTTCCTCAGTATCAGAGTCTACACAAGAAGTGCTATTTGAATGCCAGAGTCAGAAACCGCCCTAGAAGTACTCATGTGTGCTGTATTTGGTGACCTTATCGTTCAAGGTTATGTCATTAAAATTGCAGACGACCTGTACTGTGGTGGTCAAACCCCAGAGGAACTCTTAACCAGTTGGAAAAGCGTCTTCTCAGCCCTAGCTAAATCATCATTACACTTGTCAGCTTCGAAAACCGTCATTGCTCCGCAGTCCACATCTGTCCTCGGGTGGAATGGCAACAAGGAACCCTCACTGCAACATCCCACAGATTAACAGCACTATTGACTTACAGCCCCCTAAAGACAGTAAAGGGCCTCCGTTCATTCACTGGTGCTTTCAAGGTACTCTCACGCATTATACCCAGGTGCTCCAGCCTACTATCTCCTTTAGAAGAGCCTGTAGCTGGCCGACCTTCAGGAGACTCCATTTCTAGCCGATATCAGACATCAATACGTCACCTTAGTGGAGTCGCTAATACACCTTCTGATTTCACATGTCAAAATCCCCGAAGACCATGCTTGGTCTTATTCAAGCATGAAATACCAGTTTGAGGACTGGCTGGGTATAGTCTTTCTCTCACGGGCAGGTGAAGCGCTCTTCAGCCTTGGATGGCAATCACCTAGAGATGGTGTCTCAATAAAAACACTGGTCCCCATTACCTTAATGGGTTGGTGTCAGGAAGTGCATCTGGCCTATAAAAACAGTGCCTCATCATACCATGAAATGACATCCAAAGATATCCTGTGTAACTGCGTAAACAAGACTGGAACTAATGTAAGTGAAGGTGTCGCACACGGTAGGAATTTTGCTCGATGTAGGCAAAATCAGACCGTTATCAAGCTACTACATCAACCGAAGGAAGTGATGACAAGCTTCAGACTCTGTAGTCTGAATGTGGGAAGTTTGAGAGGTAGATCTGGTGAAGTAGCAGAGTTTCTTGAGCGAAGACACATTGATTTGTGCTGCATCCAAGAAACACGATGGAGAGGGAAATCTGTAAGAATGATAGAAGGGAAAAAGGCAACATACAAGCTGTTTTGGATTGGTAATGGAAAAGGCACAGGTGGTGTAGGTATCTTTGTTGCAGAGAAATGGATAGACAAGGTGATTGATGTCAAACGCATAAATGATCGAATTATGCTGATTAAACTGATGATAGGTGAGACAATCTTCACAGCAATATCAGTGTATGCACCACAATGTGGCTTGAGTGAAGAAGTCAAGGATGAATTCTATGACAGTCTCATTGCAGTCACTGGTAAGCTGGCAGAGAAAGAAATTGTTGCTATTGCAGGTGATCTAAATGGCCATGTTGGAAGAACAGCATCTGGGTTTGAGGGAGTCCATGGAGGAAATGGATATGGTGACCGAAATAAGGAGGGTGAAAGAATTCTAGAGTTTGGACTTGCCATGGATATGTTGGTGGCGAATACTATTTTTAAGAAAAGGGATAGCCATCTGGTAACCTATGAGTCTGGGACAGCTATGACTCAAGTGGACTACATTTTGGTAAAGACAAAAGACAGGAAGTATTTGCTAGATGTAAAAGTGATACCCGGTGAAGAATTTGTGACCCAGCATAAGCCAGTAATTTGTGACTTCAGGATTAAGAAAGTACATAAAGTGAAAAGAAAGTATATCCCAAGGAGAAAGGTGTGGAGACTAAATGATGGACAAGTAAAGCAGGCCTTTAAAGATCAAGTGAATGGAATTGTGGGAGCTAGTCCAGGAAAAGACCTACGAAGTGTAGAAGAGCAATGGGAGAAGATCAAGGATACACTTTTAAAAGCCACAGACCAAGTCTGTGGCTGGACAAAAGGGCCTCCACGTCATAGAGTGACATGGTGGTGGAATACTTCTGTTGAAAATTATGTGAAAGAGAAGAGAAGGCTGTGGAGTCAATGGAAAAAGGGGTTAGTTAACAAAGAAAGGTATCTGGAGGCCAAGAGAGTAGCTAGGCAAGCAATCTACAAAGCAAAGATGGATGCCGAGAAAAGAAGGTTTCCAGACATAATGTGTAGAGATGACCAGAAGAATGAAGTATTCAAGATAGCTAAGCAGATGATCAAGACTAATCAGGATATCATTGGAGAAAAGTGTATCAGGAATGATGATGGAGAACTTGCAACAAGTGAACTTGAAAAGAAGAATGCCTGGAAGTGCTATTATGAGAGATTGTTGAACACAGAGTTTTCTTGGGATAGAGAAAATCTTGGAGAGGTAGAAACAGTATCTGGACCAGCCATTTTCATTGAGAAAGAAATGGTGAGGGAAGCTGTAAAGAAAATGAAGAAAGGCAAAGCAGCTGGTCCTTCAGGAATTGTGGCAGAGATGGTCAAAGCTGCAGGTGAAAGAAGTATAGAGATGATCACTGATCTAACAAACCAGATCATAAGAGATGGTGTCATTCCTGAGGACTGGGAAATAAGTACAATTATCAATTGTTACAAAGGAAAAGGAGAAGCTCTAGAAAGAGATAATTACAGAGGATTAAAGTTAATGGACCAAGTCCTGAAAGTTGTTGAAAGAGTTATGGAAAAACAAATTAGAATTGAAATAAACATTGATGACATGCAATTTGGTTTTATGCCTGGACGAGGAACTATTGATGCCATTTTTATCCTTAGACAAATGCAAGAGAAGTACCTTGGGAAAAACAAGAAGCTGTACTTTGCCTTTGTGGATTTGGAAAAAGCCTTTGACAGAGTGCCAAGAGAAGTTGTTTGGTGGGCTTTACGGAAACTAGGAGTAAGTGAATGGCTGATTAAGGTTGTTCAGGCAATGTACAGAAATGCTAAAAGTCGGGTAAGGGTCAACAGTTCCTATACTGAGAGTTTTGGTGTGGGTGTTGGAGTTCATCAGGGATCTGTAATAAGTCCACTGCTTTTTATTTGTGTTTTGGAAGCACTGTCAAGAGAGTTTCGAAAGGGTTGCCCAGAGGAATTGCTATATGCAGATGACCTGGTTCTCTCCTGTGAGACATTGGATGGTCTACTTGCTAAGTTAGAGACTTGGAAGAAGGGTTTGGAAGGTAAAGGTTTGAGAGTGAACATGGGCAAGACAAAAGTGATGGTCAGTGGTTGCAATTGAGGAAAGCCATTGGAGAAAGGAAAGTTTACCTGTTAAGTCTGTGGGAAGGGAGTTGGGAGCAACTCAATCTATTGTGGTACTTGCAAGCACTGGATACATAAACGGTGCAGTGGAATAAAGGGCAAACTGACAGAAACTAACCATTTTAGCTGCAAGAGGTGCATAGAAGGAGAGGCAACCTGTGACTTAGACCTACGGAAAGTGCATTTGGAGGGTGAGAAAATTGAAGTTGTCCAGAAGTTTTGCTACCTTGGTGACACCCTTGGAGTTGAGGGGGGAGCTGGTGCAAGTGTTACAGCAAGGGTTAACAGTGGATGAAGTAAGTTCAAGGAGCTAATGCCATTGTTAACCAGCAGAGCTCTGCCATTACCTACCAAAGGTAGAGGCTACCAGGCATGTGTACGTAGCACAATAATGTATGGCAGTGAAACTTGGCCAGTGAAAGCTGAAGATGTCAGCCGCATGAAGTGGAATGACATGAGAATGATAAGATGGATGTGCAATGTAAGTCTAAAGGACAGGCTCAGTTCTAATGAACTCAGAAGGAGATTGAATCTGGACAGTATTGATAGCTGTATGCAGAATAGGAGGCTTTGTTGGTTTGGTCATGTGGAGAGAATAGACAAGAATGCTTGGGCAAGTAGATACAGAACAATCAAGGTGACAGGAACCACTGGCAGAGGAAGACCAAAGAAAACTTGGGAGGAAGTGATAAGGATGGATCTGAAAGAAAAAGGTGTCAGTAGAGACCTGGTGGATAGGATAACTTGGAAGTCAATTTCAAGAAATCGTCCAACACATGCTAGCATGTAAAACGAACGTTAAACTGAATATGATGATGATGATGATGATGATGATGATGAAATGCAGAACCATGCCATGATGAATCCTGTCAAGTATGCCCATATGTTGCCAAAATAGAACAGTCACCAGTTAACGCCCTCCAGTCTGATGATGTCCTTCCAAAATACGGTATTAGTATTGACATTGGCTCCGCTAAAAACAAGAACAAAACCCCTGTTGCTGAGAAAACCGTACAGGAACTCAAACTTGAACTGTTAAAGCAGGATCCTTCAGGGTCTCCAATTGATCAAACATATCTTTCCATTCCCACCAGCCGTCTTAATTCATGTATTCGTTCTCGTGGATTATCTGCACTTGAGATGTTAACAAAATGAAATCAATTCAGCCACACACAGATCGACATATCTGATCAAAAACTGATTGCCTCCCAGTCAACATTGAAATGTTAAAACCACACATCTAGCGGGGAAGTCCAAAGCCCACAGGAAACCAAGATGATCCACTCCAACAATCCACCCTGGTGATCTTGTTTATTTACACCATGACTTCAACAAACATGCTGCTCGTCCATGCTACCTTGTCATCTCTGTCACTCCCACTCACTGCAGTGTCCGAAAGTTCACTGAAACCCGAACTTCGCAACACCGTTAACCAAGTCAAATTGGAAGATTGCTTCCTCGTACCTGATGACTTCTCTCCATATAATCTCTCATCTATCCGACGATACCCTATTCAGATACAAGAAAGTGACTCCGAGTCTGATAATGTTGAATCTCCCATGGCCAGAATCGGTCCTCTGACCGACCCCCAAATGGACACACGGCCAATGCTATCTCAACCAGTTGCGATACCACCTGAGTTGACACAACCCCCACACATCCCAATGCCAAATGCTCCCAGTGCTCAATCACCTACAACTACAGACGATTCCGTTGTTCACCCGTGCTGTCCATCAAGTAGAAGAAAGCTCCCTACGTACCTTGAAGACCATGATTTGAGTTAAAAGTGATGGAACTTTCTTAAATAGTCAATTGACTGCATATATTGCCTTTACAAAGGACGGAAGCCAGTCACGCCACTGCATTTACATTTCGTTTTGTTTATTATTCATACGCCACTAGGGCTGCCATATTTGTTTATGTTTTTACCCCCAGTCTCATCATAGCCGAGTCAGGGGGACCCTCGTTTTGTTATAATAGATATTTTTCACGCTTGTCAAGAAAACATGTCTCCTTGAATTGTTGTTGATTCCTAACTGCAGCTTGTGCTATTGGCGCAGTAGTTGGTCTAGTTTTGTCTCCTAGGAACCTTTTCATAGCTCTTCCAATATATAACACTTTTTTTCCCTTTCAACTAACAGTGCTGTATACCAATTCCCAAATATTTCAACATAAAATATACAAAAATATTACTGTATTTTTAAACACATGTCCAAGCACACAATTCTGTCCATTTACAAAAAACCTAACATAATCTAACCTGATATTGCTCACTGCCAACTAATCGAAACACTGTTTGTTTTGTATAGTTCAGTATGAAAAATATAGTTGTTTCTTTTTAACCAACATAAGAAAACAGTTATTTACAGTCTACAAAAACATGCATGGTTTACAAAAAACTGCACAATTTTTAAGAAATCACCCATAAGAACCAAAAAACACAATTCATTAATCATAGTACTAATGACTGTTAACTCCCCAAAATGTTGAGTGGCATAACTCAAAACAACAAAAAATTCAGAAACTTAGATCTAGGACCTGAGTGTAGTTTTTTATAAAACCTGTGCGAATGAAAATTTAGTAAAACCCCTATTTCAATAGGTTTATAACATCTATACATAGGGAGGGGATATTTCTTTAACAGGCACCCCCTCCCATTCTCCTGTTTTATTTCTTCCCTTTGAAAGTAACATCCAAGTTTTTTTGTGTGTGGATCTGGTTTTAGTATTCCCATCCCTTGGTTTTTATTGCTTTCAAACCAATGTATTTATTTTAATCTCCTCTCTGACAAGAAAATACCCACTTGGTCACCTCTGCTACAACATGGTTAAACTATGGCTAACTATGCCAAATGGTGTTTCCCAATGCTTACATAGCCCTCCCTGATAAGATGGAATGGTTCATCCAAGTTTCCTTGTGATGAGCGAAAGATAGTCCAATAAGGAGTCATTTGTATGTTTTAAAAGATTAAAACAGAATGTTGCACAGTCAAGGCATTAGAGTTTTTTTGTTTTGTATTTGTTTGCTGTTATTGTTTGTCATGCAATCTCCCTTGAATTAATATGCCCTAAAATGGCAGAAATTTATCCAGTAAAACTTGTACTCTAATAATTGGATTATAATAGAAATAATTTGGTCAAGCATATATTTGAATCCCCTAGAAGCAAAATGTGAATATTAGACCACTTCATGTAAAGTCATCACTACTGCTTTTGCAACTGAATCAAACTTAGTTCAGGTATTAAACATTTATAATCTGTGTATAATGGAACCTTCACTGAATTAGTGGTATAAAAATGTGCATCAACCATTGTTTTAGGAACCATTAGCTATATGGATTTGATGGTATTTGTTGATATATATTTGTGTGTATTTATATGTATGTTGTTAATTTTTTTTTGTTAGCCTTTTTTTTGTATATGTATATATGTATGTATGTATGTATGTATGTATGTATGTATATATATATAAAATTTGTTTTGTTACCTAATGTTATTACTGTTGTGTTTGCACTGCAAACTCAAGCAGAAAAAAAATAAAGACCCAGGCTGCTTGCCTGGAACTTTGCCTATTTTTAAAGAAATACTGGAAATATTGATCTTGGCAACGTACTTGCATTCTCAAAATATTACAGGAATGGAAATGTTTGTTAGAAAACTTGCAATGTCAAAACATGCCAAACCCTTTAATCAGCAATGTTTACAAGGTCATATATTTCACAGTTTAAGGAGAAGTTTAATTTAGGAGAGAAAACTTTCCTTAATCAAACTTGTGTCAAGAGAGAACCCTACTGCAAAGTGTTGTCACATAAAGAGTTTAAAAAAGTAGTGCAGAGAAACCAAAAGAGTCGATGGAAATAGCTTTTGAAAAATTTGAATTCAACACATGCTAGCATGTAAAATGGACGTTAAACCGAATATGATGATGATGATGATGAATACCAGATAAAGGAAAGTGGAATACTCAGTGAAGCAGGTACCTTATACATCAGGCATCATAGATTGGTCATGGAGAAAATGGGGAACTATTGTATGCCTAGCTGCTGCCTGTCATAAATATGATCTGGCCTAAAGTACACTTTTAAGTTGCCAGGTGATGACAAGAACTGCAAGTCTGACTATGTGGACATATTTTATCTATATAAAAAAGCTCCTCTGGAAGTGACAACAATTCAAATGGCAAGCAAGCCCTGTTTCTTGGTGTCTGAGAATTTTTGAAAGTGTGTTGGGCACACATTAAACGTAACATACTGTTTAAGTTTCAGCTCATATTCACAAATTGACAGGGTTTTTTTCAGTTTGTACTTTCTAAACTGGACAATCACGCAACTCCTTAATCAAGCAGGCTGTACCTAACATGAAAGCTCTGCATAAAAATGGGACTCAAATTCATCTTGTGACCTTTAATGCAGTGAAAATTGGTACTTCTTCAGTAAGGAGTATTTTTCAGTGCCATACATGGTGCACGACAAAGCAAGTAAAAAAAGATAATATTATTCTGGCCAACCAAACATGGTAGTGCAATGAGCAAAATATTCATTGTCACGCAGTCAATGAATGCTGGTTACTTGCTGGAACAATAGAGAATGGCATTTTTGCACCTTTTTTGTGGGTAACAGAAAATGCTTGTTTGTTTCCATGTATTTTCAAAAAAGTTTGCATAATTTTTTTACAAAAAAAGGAAAGCAAGAAATAAAGATTCATATTTTTTAAGTGGTTGTTGGATTGAACATAATTAGTTAGCAGTAAATATTTGATCAAGGGTAAATTATTGTGCTCTGAGTCCTCTGTCTCACATTTCTGTGTTTTCATTGTTATAGTATACTGTGGATGCACTATCAACATATCAGCATTTTGTATTGGAAATCAACAGATTTTGATTTAAATTGTAAGGTTGGGTGTTCATGACCAATTATGGAAATTTGAATTGCAGATTTTTTTCAGTCTTAATAGAATGTAGAGTTTAGAATATAATTTTCTTATCTCAGCACAATAAATGTTAAACAGTCTTTTAGTACAATTTTTACTGACAATAGATTTTTTATATTGACTTCTTATGTAGAAAAAACTAAAAGGTTTGGCATTTGCAAAGTTGTTTAGGGAGGTCAAGGAGCTAAGTACTGCACAAAGGTAAGTGTTACATTTTTTAACATAATGCTGATTGTTAAGTTATGCATTAATTGCCTATTGAAGCGTCTGGACACGTTTTGACACATTAGCCCTCTTATAGTTTGCTTGTAAGCTAATGATTACCTGTTGGTTACCAATGCCAATCATAACTGTAAAAAACAAGGGTTGTGAAAGTAATTATGTGGTAATTATGTAACATTTATAACTAACATCTCAATAGTCCTTTTATTTTATTTTTTATTTTTTCTGTTTTCTTTTATTTTTAATGGGGTAGCTGTGTATGGAACAGAAATGGTAGAATTATATTTGTATTGAAATAAGACAGAATCAAAAGACAGAGAGAGAGAGAGAGAGAGAGAGAGAGAGAGAGAGAGAGAGAGAGAGAGAGAGAGAGAGAGAGAGAGAGAGAGAGAGAGAGAGAGAGAGAGAGAGAGAATATATAAAAAA
>RDPX01000042.1:2339298-2349447 GCA_003991215.1 Morbakka virulenta
GAAAGACAGAAAAAGAGAGAGAGAGAGAGAGAGAGAGAGAGAGAGAGAGAGAGAGAGAGAGAGAGAGAGAGAGAGAGAGAGAGAGAAAGAGAGAGAGAGACAGAGAGACAGAGAGAAATATTTAATAATGTTGGGAAGAAATACTATAGCATTAGTTTAGTTTTAAAGCACTGGAAAGTTAGAGGAAGTATAAAGAAATCATCTGGAACAAATCCTACAATTTAGCCGCTTTTACAAAAAAAGCTATTGGTGTAGAAAGCCATGAATGACTGTCTGAAATATAGGCAAAACATCATGCCAAAAGCAAGTGTGTTTTGCAAACCTTTTCACATAAAACAGAGAAAGAACAAAAATATTTAGTCCACAGGAGGATTTTTCAAATTATACCATAATGCAGACTCTAAGAAGAAGCATTACAACATTAGGATAATGGAGGGTTAGAAAATCATGCTAAACTCTAAAACTGTGATTCACAGTTCTTAAGTTAAATCATAATACACCTGGAAAAACGTGTCTCTATTGCAAAAAGACGAGAGCAGTACTTTGTAGGTTGTATGATAGATATTTACATGTACAAAGCAATCCCATCCAAAAAAAGCCCAAAAGAATGCATCATGGTTGTTGACCTGTTTAATTATTGCACATACTGTATTGGCCTTTATTGTGACAACTAAATGTTGAATCCTCACCGCAGTTTATCTCAGGTCAAAGAAACCTGCCATTTAGGTTGAATTAAAAAAACTTTAGATATGAGATATGATTAAATTTTTTTTTCATTTCTATTGTATTTTTCACACCACACACGTTTTCCTTTTTGTAGATATGTTCAAGAATATATAAGTGTAAATGGAAAAGACTTCAGGTACTTGAAAACTTTTATGTATAACTACACTTTGCCATCTGTAGCAGAGGTTAAATCTCTACTCCTATGTAAAAATTACTGGGAGAAGGGGCTGAAATATGTATTGCGGGTAGTAAATTCTATAATTAATAGGATATGTGTACATTTTCGAGATTTTTGATTGGAATGACACAGAGAAATTAGGAACTAAAATAAGCAAGATTCCATCCCATTTTCAATACCATTACTTATTATTGCCTCATTTACATTTTGTTCAGAACACTGCCTTGGCACCTCTTGACTACTCTCTGTTTTTGTGAAATAGAGAATTTTTTGAGATTGTAAGAGGGTGACCTTTCTTATATATATACAAATGGCTGGGTAACCCATAATATATGTAATGCAGTGTACTTTTTAAAACCAGGGATTGCCCTTCTTATTTTACTACTTTTAGCCGAAGAATTAGTATTGTCATGTTTATGGGTGGATCTTAATTGTTTCAACAAATTTATAACTGTTGACATCGGTGATATTTCATTATTTCCCATGACTTGGTATTTCAGGGTCCTTTTGTATTGCAGCATATTGTTGTTAGTGTGTTTGTGTGTGTGTGTGTGGGGGGGGGGGGGGGGGGGATGTCCACCATTTTATCATGTTATTTACTATTGGTACATTTAAACGCTGTCAGGAGATATTAGTTACCTGCATGGTTGAACAACCGTTACTGTGATGATCAAATGCCTGTGCATTTAGGATATTGTATTTCTTATGAAATTATTCCCCACTTTGTCTCTCCAGCAGCTTGTGCATTTGTTGTAGCCCGAGATATATTTTGTATTTTCATTGCTGCATAGGATACTTATTGTTAGATACTTCTTGGTTGGCAGTTGCATTTGCTAGAGCTAATAGGCCCTCCTCACTCTAGATATTGAGCTAACAATTCTGATAATTGTAGCGAAAAAAAACAACAAACTTTAACCAAGTGATTTCAATAATTGGAAAACAAAAAATACAAGCAGATTTCCTGGTTATTTTTTCTGGTTTAAATATTTTGTTGACCCTCAATTAAATTCAAATTGACAGGGCTTATAGTTTTCTTGGTCAGCTACTGGAGGATTCGCAAGATTGGCAAGGTGCCTTAAAAGCTTTCAAAAGGTATGTACACAAATGTGTTACCACAATATTTCTTATTGGAGTATATATTTTGTATGTTGGAAGCCTTATTTGATTATCAGACTCAATCTGGATATTTAAAGAAGGGACTTTGCTTTTAAACGGCTAAACTGCCTGCGTGAGTAGCTATTTCTATCCCATACCACATCCATATCATACCTTAAAGTGTTACCATAAAGGAAAATGATATTAATCGCTCAATTTCAGAAATGATATAATTAAGAACATTGTGCGGAAAGCACACTTGGTAGGACAGATGTCTATAAAAGCCATGAGCATCGGGTTGATACTTTTCCGTTTGCTTTCTTTTAATTCCAAACCTTCTCCATTTTAAGCATCGTTTGTTTCGTTTGAACAGTTGCGTTCTTTGTTCAGATGTCAGTGGAAACGTTTGGTGTGCGCCAAAAGTGTGAGGTAGATCCGTCAATTTATTACCATGCATGCTTTAAAAATGAAATTATTAAAAGCGGGCTGAATCCTAGCAGCTCGCTTGAATATTTTGTTTTTTTAATTTGAAGAGACTGTAATTATCAGTTTTCATGTATTTTCTATCGAGAACAAAGGCCTTTTAGAGGGCTACTGCTTAGGAGTTGCTCAAAATATTTCTTACTTTATCACTGTCTCTCTCTGTTGATTCACGTCATTACCAATCGCGGATGATAACTTTCTTCATTGACAGCAAGTTCCAATTGGCGTATCTTGGAAAAATGGTATAAATAATAGGTTTCAAAACGAATCATTTACATGTTCATCCTTGTGGTTAAGAAGGAAACAATTTTATTTTTTCAGAAAATCAAAAGAGGTTATCGTTACATCTTATAGTTTGTGGCGATTTGCAGGGATGGGCTGGATCAGTCTGAGCACACTGTTCCAGTACTTCATTTATAAAAACGACTATAACAATCTAAAGCATAATGCTTGCAATATGTTTAAGAAAACTTTTAATTTATATGTTAGAAAGATGTTCAACAGTACGTTACTGAAAATTTTACAGTATATTCACCTAATAGACCCATAGAGAACCCAAACTTGAAATGCTCCGATGTTATTTCATTTCTGTATCCAATGCGCTGTAAATTTGTCCATTATAGCATTAAGAAGACAGTGAACGATTTGGATGCTTTGATTTTTTTTCTATGGACAGCAAAAAATCAACTTTTTATCCACAGCATATCAGAATTTTTCAAAGGGGTCAACATACAAAACCCGAAAATCAAAATTCTTGAATTCTCTTCGAAGGAAAACTTGCCTAATGCACGGTTTCTCAAAACTGTCTCACACTGAATACTACTATGGGCGAAGAGAGTGTTGTCGACGGCTCACAAAAGAGGCACCTGTGAAAACAATTAACCAAGTGGAAATGAATGGACCAGAATCTTTCGAGTGCCTCAAAATAACGATAAAAATTGTTGAATTGTTTGATGACTTTTTTGCTTACTTATTTTTAATTGCCAATACATGTCTTTCATAGATAAAACTCGATGACAAAAAATCCGACTTAAAGTGGATTTTCTATTATCAAAAATCTCATCCTTTGGAAACAGTCGATTGTTGTTTTCTTCTGGTAATAATGAACTTATATGACAGACCCTTGTATACGTTTTTCGAATATTTGGGGAGGGTATGCATTTTGATTTTTTGACAGACATTTTTTTTTTCATAATACTCATTTTTGAACAACAAAAATGGATAATTTTGTTAATGGAAATCTTGAGTTTTGAAAAGGTGCTCGTCGTCTAAAAGGAAAGAGACCTTGCGTGTTTGAAAAGCAAATAACCTGCGAGTTTGCTTAGGTTTAGCATTGGTGTATTTGGAGCGTCGAGGTTATCAATCATACCATGAAATTAAAAGGACTCTTTTTTTACCACTCGTACCTCTTTTAAGTATTGGCCTCTTGTGTCTTGTGTATGCTCTTTCGCCAGCGGTAATCAGGACCCGAAAAGTTTTTTAAAAATTATGATACATCTAGCGAAGCACAGCCCAAATATGATAACTTTGTTCAGCTTCTGAAGGCACTGTAATCAGAGCATTGCCTCAGCTCGAGGAAACTGTCTTTTGTGCATTACTATTTTCTGGGCCTTTTACATAGTGCCAAACACCTCCATTATTGTTCTTTCCAACCTGCACTCTGGCCTTCCTTTTGGTAAACAGTTGCCTTTTATGAAAGGCACCTAGAGGCTGTTTGGTGTATTCTGGCCTGCACAGAACGTCCGGTTAATACGTATAAAAAGTGTATTTGTTTTGGAGATATGTTGTAGCTTGATGTTTGTTTGGATGTATTCCGTTGTTCATAATTTGCACTGTTAAGGTAAATAGCCAATTTTTCTGTTTTATAGATCTTTAGAAATAAACAGCAACCAGAAGGATGTTCTTCTTAAAGGTAAAAGACATTTTAATTATTANAAAATTAGGAGACATGTAGCGAAGCGCAGCCCAAATATGAGAACGTTGTTCATCTTCTGAAGGCACTGTAATCAGAGCATTGCCTCAGCTCGAGGAAACTGTCTTTTGTGCATTACTATTTTCTGGGCCTTTTACATAGTGCCAAACACCTCCATTATTGTTCTTTCCAACCTGCACTCTGGCCTTCCTTTTGGTAAACAGTTGCCTTTTATGAAAGGCACCTAGAGGCTGTTTGGTGTATTCTGGCCTGCACAGAACGTCCGGTTAATACGTATAAAAAGTGTATTTGTTTTGGAGATATGTTGTAGCTTGATGTTTGTTTGGATGTATTCCGTTGTTCATAATTTGCACTGTTAAGGTAAATAGCCAATTTTTCTGTTTTATAGATCTTTAGAAATAAACAGCAACCAGAAGGATGTTCTTCTTAAAGGTAAAAGACATTTTAATTATTATTTATAACTTTTGTACGAGGTAATGTAATGTGGGAATCTTTGGGTTAATCCGATCGTCGTTTTTTAATGTTAAACACTGCATCAAAGAAAACACTGTAATTTGGATTACTACTTAGATATTTCAAAATAAAGTTGCGAGTTAAAAGTGTATACCAGTTGTTATTGTAGCGTGAGATTCGAATGGCCATCATCGGATACGTAAGATTGGCAGTGAAATAGTTATTTTTCTTTTCAGTCCTATGTTGGTAGTCTTTGATTGACCTGCAGGTATTTACTGCACTGTTCTTGTGTATAATGCGTGAATTCCATTTTATTTGGAGATTTGGGCACCAGAAAGATTTTGGGGGCTGACGTCATGAATCTGGTTTTACTTGCTGTGTATATTTTTTTCTGTATGTTGCTTGACATTGTTGACATGTCGAGAATGAGGTATTTTTTAAATTTTATTTCTTCCATGGATTTTTTTTACTCATGAGAAAAGTATGAAGATTTATAAGCCATAGAAATTAGACGCATTTTATTTTTAGTTAAAGAAGTAGCCTCTAACTTAAATGAAAACTGTATTACTTTTCTTTTTATTATTCTTTATGACTCTGCCTTGACAGTCATCGAATTGTACTCAAAGATTCCAGTGGACCCAGGAAGGGCTAAGGTAATCCAAGAATTATGTAATATGAGTTAAAATTCATTACAAAGGCAACGAGAAAGACTGTTTTCCAAAGAAATATCAGTATCCTAAAAAAACACTGGTAAAGATTCTGATTAAAAACTCAATTTTTCCTGATGTAGTAGAGGTTGTTGTTTGTGTAGCAGAGAAGATTCTTAAATTGTTTATTGTGTACATACTTGAAATATACGTGAAATGTCAGTGTTCGTGGCCCTATTATGCTTAAGTGAAATTGGAGAATGACCGTTCAACGACATGTAGAGAGAAAATTAGAGCAGCCAATATTTTAATGCTTATGCTGCTTTCTTGGATATCAAGGGTGTTGACTGTCGCCTTTCCTTTCAGAATCAGGTGATTTTCGTGACTAAATTACACATAATACTTTTTTGTGATTTTTGTCGTATTATTTTTCTCGTATTATTTTTTATTTTTGTCGTATGAAGAAATGCTTTGTGAAAAAACTATCGAAATTTGTTTGTCAAACGGTGCGCATATATTGTTGCTTTTTAAATTCACATTCAACATCATCATTATATTATATATATATTTATATATACTCAATCTGAAGACAGTACTGTTTCGCCCTTTGTGGGCTCATCAGTGCAGCACAGAGCTTCTGAGACATAACTCTCTGGCCATGTTGCCGGAGCAAAACACGGCGAAAAGAGTTATTGTGGGATCCTGCCAGAGTGCTCAGACTACGCATGTGCAGTGAGCATTGCATTACGCTAACAACAGGTTCCCATCTCAGATAGAGTGCTCAACCAAACTTTCGTAAGGGAGCGTTATATATATATATATATATATATATATATATATATATATATATATATATATATATATATATATATTAACAAATGAATACTACCACATTAAANCGCCCTTTTTGGGCTCGTAAGTGCAGTACAGAGCTGCTGAGACATAACTCTCTGGCCATGTTGCGCGAGCAAAACACGGCGAAAAGAGTTATTGTGGGATCCTGCCAGAGTGCTCAGACTACGCATGTGCAGTGAGCATTGCATTACGCTAACAACAGGTTCCCATCTCAGATAGAGTGCTCAACCAAACTTTCGTAAGGGAGCGTTATATATATATATATATATATATATATATATATATATATATATATATATTAACAAATGAATACTACCACATTAAAACGTAGGAGGTATCATATAATCAGATGTACGAGTAAGAAAAACTCTAACTTTACAGTGCTCAGAGCTTCATGTCTTTCACAATCTTCAGCTGTATAAAAATAATCACTTGAAAAAAATTTTTCTACAAAGATGTTATACAGATAATTGTGTAACCTGACCTTTTGAAAAGCGACTATTGATAACAAAAGAATCTTTGAGCGTGCAACTACAAAACAGGAAACGGGCATTAGAAAATCATTTTCTATTGTCAGTCTTTGGATTTGAAATTTGCGAGGGTGTATTTATTCATATGTCGACATTTGGAAACAATTTCGGTTCGTTTGTTTAGCAGTTTTGTCGTATGAAGAAATGCTTTGTGAAAAAACTATCGAAATTTGTTTGTAAAACGGTGCGCATGTATTGTTGCTTTTTTAATTCACATTCAACATTATCATTATATATATATATATATATATATATATTGTGAAAACATAAAACTGACAATTCTAAATTAAGTTTTGTTGATTTTTTTGTCGTTCACCATATGATAGCACTAATATTCTTATTTTATTGACCACTGCCGATAGCTAATAATTCCTTCGATACTGATACACGCACGCACACGCGCACACACACATATACACACATATGGTCACAGGCGGCTCAGAGGGCAAAATGGCTTTTGACCGTTTTGTTGGTTGCAATTCCAGCGTTTTCCCTGATGATGATGACTTCTCATCCATACCAGCTTGGCGCAATCACTACAATACAATATGTTAAAATAGCTGGTAACAGTTTTTTCCGTTTCGAATCCCAATCTCAGTTTAAAATTTTGTTAGTAAGGAAGTTGGATTAAAGATATTTGAATGTTTTCACTCAATAGTTGTTTGATGGTATTTTAATACTTCAGGAAATTTATAGGACCAAGAAAACATCAGGGATGGGATAAATTCTGAAGAAGAGTGTTTTACAAGACTTTACTAACATTCTTTTTTTAGTTTTTTATTCACTCTCACGGCAACGTAAAAATTGTGATGACGACAATACCGTAATCACCCAAGCCTCTTTAGGATATTATAAAATATAAATGTAGAACTATATAACTATTAATGAATAAAAGATACTTAAGGATATAATAAAATAGCGATAAAATATGTCACGAAATGTTAATGTAAATTTTTGTCATAGAAAAAAGGTAGGAGCCCCAAATCTGTTCCTTTTGATCATGTTAAAAGCAGATGGAAATATATGGTCAAAAAAAATTGGAAAGCGATACAAAAAAGGGCCATTGAAATGTACTCAAAGAAAAGAAAGGGGTCCCTCCTTTATGTGGAAGGGAAGCNACAATACCGTAAGCACCCAAGCCTCTGTAGGATATTAGAAAATATAAATGTAGAACTATATAACTATTAATGAATAAAAGATACTTAAGGATATAATAAAATAGCGATAAAATATGTCACGAAATGTTAATGTAAATTTTTGTCATAGAAAAAAGGTAGGAGCCCCAAATCTGTTCCTTTTGATCATGTTAAAAGCAGATGGAAATATATGGTCAAAAAAAATTGGAAAGCGATACAAAAAAGGGCCATTGAAATGTACTCAAAGAAAAGAAAGGGGTCCCTCCTTTATGTGGAAGGGAAGCAAAAAAATTCGTTCCAAAAAGCGAAGGATAGGGCTTTTTTCTTTGTGTTTAAGTTTCTTGGATGTATCATAAGTTAATCCGACTCATACATATAACAACGTGACTGAAAGATGGTTAAATTTAAGTCCTGTGTTTTGTGTGTGTGTGTGCATAGAACAAATACTTTTCGTCCTTTAAGGCTTGGAGTAAAATCCTGTATTTAATGGCACAGCAATAGAGTTTTGTTTTAAAGCACGTATTGATAATATTCTGTTAAAAATGAAATTTTTTTCTTCTAATTGATGCGGTGATGGGTAATTCTTTATTGACATGGTTTTTACAGAGCTTATGTATTTTTCACAAAAGAAAAAGCCATTGGTTGGCGTCGGGAAAGGCATCCGGCCAAGACATTCCTCACTGCCAAAATAAAAGACCCTCTGAGGAGCACCGTCTGACTCTCAATTGGTGGGTGAAAATGACGTTAGAACCAAAAATGTATTTTTCACAAAGCTGCAGAAGGTACTATGAAAAAACCTTGCGAAGGATAATTATATTGAAACCAATCAGAGAATACATAAAATGCATGTTTAAAGAAAGCCAGCACTTATTTCACTTTAGCTTCCTTATCTATCAGGCAGCCCAGCAGTCTTGGAGAAAAAGAGACGATAAACTTCCATGAAGCTAGGAATATGTAGACGCAAGCAAATAAAGATTAAATATGTGAATGAATTAGGTGTAGTACCTACAGACACAAGGCATGTTTATTGTGGGGGACAAATAATGTAAAGGAATGTTGATTGGCCGAGCTAAAATTGACTGAGCGTGTTATCCAGTGTAATTCATGTAGTAAGTATTAATGCTGTAGGAACAATGATAGTTAACCTGTGTGGGAAAAGTTTGACCGACTTTTATATCGAAGTCACATTGGGTTTTTTTGGACCAGGTTTGGGTGGATAAAGCTGCAAGAGTATGCCCAGAACATCAGGCAGTCTTCAATTTGAAAGTAAGTTGACTATTTCTCAACTAGCTGTTCTTTGTACCAGAACTCTTCTTTTAGTGGATAAATGGCAAAACCCTACATATTAAGATTTTAATTATATTAATGAACTTTTAATTAAGGCATTGGAAAAGTGTCAATTATAGATATAATTCACATTGGCATAGATTGGTATTATGTTTAAAAAACCTTTCTCTTAAAGAAAAACCTTACAACCAAAGACAACGCTCATATATTTGGTTGACTCAGAGGTTATTTCTTTTTTCCTCCATCCCGATGGTTATACAGAATAAATCACAGCTATGATAACAAGTCATCATAAAGGATAAATAACTCCCTGTCACACAATAGTTTTCAGAGTGGAGCTTAGTATTTGTTAGCGTTATCTTTTTTTACTATTTTTGTGGGGAATCATTTAAAGATTTATTTTGTCTGATTGTTTACACTGACAAAAAATTTGTTTAGTTGTTTGTATTGAGAATGGTTTTGTTTAGATTTTACTGGGAAAAATATTGTTTAGTTGTTTCCACTGAGAAAAAAGTTGTTTGTTTGTTTGTTTCTACTGAGAAATTAATTGTTTGGTTTTTCCAACTAAGAAATGTCTTGTTTAATTGTTTCTTCTGAGAAATATCTTGTTTAGTTGTTTCTACTGAGAAATATCTTGTTTAGTTGTTTCTACCGAGAAATATCTTGTTTAGTTGTTTCTACCGAGAAATATCTTGTTTAGTTGTTTCTACCGAGAAATATCTTGGTTAGTTGTTTCTACCGAGAAATATCTTGGTTAGTTGTTTCTACTGTGAAATATCTTGTTTAGTTTTTTCTACCGAGAAATATCTTGTTAGTTGTTTCTACC
>RDPX01000042.1:2349488-2367977 GCA_003991215.1 Morbakka virulenta
GAGAAATATCTTGTTTAGTTGTTTCTACTGAGAAATATCTTGTTTAGTTGTTTCTACCGAGAAATATCTTGTTTAGTTGTTTCTACCGAGAAATATCTTGGTTAGTTGTTTCTACCGAGAAATATCTTGGTTAGTTGTTTCTACCGAGAAATATCTTGGTTAGTTGTTTCTGCTGTGAAATATCTTGTTTAGTTGTTTCTACCGAGAAATATCTTGGTTAGTTGTTTCTACCGAGAAATATCTTGGTTAGTTGTTTCTACCGAGAAATATCTTGGTTAGTTGTTTCTGCTGTGAAATATCTTGTTTAGTTGTTTCTACCGAGAAATATCTTGTTTAGTTCTTTCTACCGAGAAATATCTTGGCTAGTTGCTTCTACTGTGAAATATTTTGTTTAGTTGTTTCTACTGTGAAATATCTTGTTTAGTTGTTTCCACTGTGAAATATCTTGTTTAGTTGTTTCTACCGAGAAATATCTTGGTTAGTTCTTTCTACCGAGAAATATCTTATTTAGTTGCTTCTACTGGAAAATATCTTGGTTAGTTTTTTCTACCGAGAAATATCTTATTTAGTTGCTTCTACTGTGAAATATCTTGTTTAGTTGTTTCCACTGAGAAATATCTTGGCTAGTTGCTTCTACTGTGAAATATTTTGTTTAGTTGTTTCTACCGAGAACTATCTTGTTTAGTTGTTTCTACCGAGAAATATCTTGTTTAGTTGTTTCTACCGAGAAATATCTTGTTTAGTTGCTTCTACTAAGAAATGTCTTGTTTAATTGTTTCTTCTGAGAAATATCTTGTTTAGTTGTTTCTACCGAGAAATATCTTGGTTAGTTTTTTCTACCGAGAAATATCTTGTTTAGTTGCTTCTACTAAGAAATATCTTGTTTAGTTGTTTCTACTAAGAAATGTCTTGTTTAATTGTTTCTTCTGAGAAATATCTTGTTTAGTTGTTTCTACCGAGAAATATCTTGTTTAGTTGTTTCTACCGAGAAATATCTTGTTTAGTTGCTTCTACTAAGAAATATCTTGTTTAGTTGTTTCTACTAAGAAATGTCTTGTTTAATTGTTTCTTCTGAGAAATATCTTGTTTAGTTGTTTCTACCGAGAAATATCTTGTTTAGTTGTTTCCACTGAGAAATATCTTGGTTAGTTTTTTCTACCGAGAAATATTTTATTTAGTTGCTTCTACTGTGAAATATCTTGTTTAGTTGTTTCCACTCAGAAATATTTTGTTTAGTTGTTTCTACCGAGAAATATCACGTTAAGTTGTTTCGACTGAGAATAAAGTGTTTGCCGGTTTCTATAAAAAATAATTTATTTAGTGGATTTTTGTATGGGTCTTGCAGTCAGTGGGGAAATTGATTGTTTTCATTCAATTATCATTAATGATTTTGCAGTCATTGCCTATTTGAACAGGAAGAGCAGGATCTTCTTTCTCCGGAGTCGGAGATCTCAGCCGACGCCAAGGTGCCAGATGTCACACAGAAACTGTAGTTTCACGCCCGCCAGGTAAACCCACACCGGCATAGACTGGATTGGCAGCCTGAAGTAGGTCAAACGTTTCCACCAGAGGTTCAGTCTTGCTTGCCCGTACATGGCGATGCAGTAGAGCCTTTCCGGGTTGAGTCAGCCAGTTGAGTGCCGAACATCCACTAACTGAACGACGTTGATGCCTAAAGATTCCGTCATGTGCCGTAGCCTTTGTTGCGGTAAACAGGAATCTCAAATAATGTGGACCTCCGGAAGCATATGTTTCCAGGCTGTAACTGAAAGGTTTTGTGGTATGGGGGCAAGATTGACTGTTTGCCAGATAATACCATTGTACCTCACAGTCTGACTGTTTCTCTGCGGATTTTAAGCAGTAGAACGCTTTGTAGCCATCCCTTGGTCAAGCAGTATATTAGTTAACTTCGAGAACACAAACACAGTTTCTCTGCCAGAGTGAATATATACAGGTATTCCGTATACAGAGTAGAGAGATGTTAGGCACTAAATAAGGGAACCAGTTTCAAACAATTTGGTATGGATAGGCCCAAGATAAACGTGAACACTCATCAATAGCATATAGGGGTTTGTTGTACTGGAGGGAAAGGGGCCTCTAAAGTCAATGTTTAGACGCTCTATAGGTTGGTTGACATTTACCTTCAAATTTTTGGTATCTTGGTCTGAGTTCAGCTCAAACAGAACAGGAACCACACAAGTTGGGCCCTTCATCAACAGAGCACAAAAGGTTACGGCATTTCACAAAGTGAATCATTCTTGTTACATCTGGGTCCTACAGTTATTTATGCAAACATTTTAGTGTTTTTCCATTACTGGTCTTCATAGAGCACTGAATTTGCGAGAAAAAGGATCGTTGTGCCAAATATTTTTTTCTTGATCTGTACATTGTGTCATAACTGTAGCTTGTAAGATCAGTGCACCATCGTTTGGTTTTACTTTATCTTTCCTCTTTTCTGATTTTTTTGTCAAACATAGAACTAATAAAAAAGAAATAAAACAGATCCCTGATCAGTCACAAGTTGGAAATGGTTCCAATCAGATAGGTTTTCATTTTCACAGTGCCTCCACAATGTTTTATGTTTCCTTTTTTTCCTAGTGGAGTCTTTCTGAGGATCTCAGTGTTCGCAAGAAGAAAGCAACTGGTCTACCGTTTCGACTCAGTTATTTTAGGATTTCTTTTGCTTAATTTTCACTGATAAAAAAAAATTTCTTTCCTTAAAATATTATGTTAAATTTATAAGTGGTTTATTATACAATTGTATTTTATTCCTTTATCAAACTTTGGTGTTTTTTTACTAGTGGCATCTTTTGGTGTCGGCGCCTGTCACCAACTACGATGAAATGGAAAGTGTTCTCACCGAAGAATTGGTATGTAATCTTTTTTTAAATAATATAAAGATTGGGAGATATTACAGAGGTAGTTACATCATATTAAATCCTATTAATCATTTTAAGTATAACGGTTGACAATGGATTAATTTTTATGTTGTGAGCTCTCGCTCTCTGTCTCTCTGTGTGTCTCTCTGTCTCTCTCTCTCTGTCTCTCTCTGTCTCTCTCTGTGTGTGTCTGTCTGTCTCTCTCTGTGTGTGTGTGTCTCTCTCTCGTATATATATATATATATATATATATATATATATATATATATATATATATATATATATATATATATACGACGAAGGGGAGTATAGCTATGGTGTGGCAGTGATTATGTGCAAGGCCGCATCACAGTCCTGCTAGGATACAAACCAATTTCGGACAGAATAATTAAACTTCAGACTTCAGTAAAAACCACATAACCTGTCTATAGTGCAGTGCTACGCACCAATCATTGTAGCTAGTGATGACGAAATTGAGCAATTTTGCAACCAATTTTAAGAAGCTTGATGAAATCCCAAATGGAGACACTACTTTGGTGATGGGAGATTTCAATGCAGAAGTGGGTAAGTCTGCGATAAAATGCTCCACATATGGTTTGTCCGGACTAGGGGACCGAAATAGTAGTGGGGAAGATCTTGTGAGTTCCTGTATAGCTAACAACTTTTCTATTGCCAACACACTGTGTATGTATTATCCCAGGTACCCATACACTTGGACTTCTCCAGACCACAACACACAAAACCAGATCGACTATATGTTGATCTCACAGAGGTGGAGAAGCTCCATCAAAAACTGTAAAACAAGACCTGGCACTGACTGTAATAGCGACCATCAGCTATTAACTATGGACTTTAAGTTAAGATTGAAGCGCATAGAAATAAGCCTAACGTTCCAATACGCCTAGTCTGCTCTGGACCAAACGATAATTATAGGCTAGAGCTTGCAAACAGGTTTCAGCCCTTACTTGAACTAGAAAATGAAATTTCACCCAATGAACTCTGGGAACAGGGAAGATATGTACTCTGTACCACAGCTAAAAAACACTTCCCTAAGAAAATAAACAGGCAGTTACCCTGGATCTCCAGAGAGACGCTTGAGGCAATTGAACACCGCGGAAAGTTGAAGTCCTGGAAACGATAGTGCTGTTGATAGTCACTTATACCGTGCTCAAAGCCGCCTAGTTTAAAGGTTGATGAGGCGACAAAAATATTCAAATAACTAATGTGTGTAATCACTTGAAGAAAAATCGATTAAAAACTCCACGAAAGATCTTTATCAAGGTGTCAAAAACTTACAAATAAATTTCGTCCAAGCACTGACACAATAATATCAGATGATGGTCATATTCTGTCTGAAGCGATTGATGTAAAAAACCGTTGGAAAGAGTAATGCAGTGTTTAGTGTCAGAAAAATCCAAACATAGTTAATCACACGGTTCGACGAAATAGTTTCTCTCACGAAGAACCTCCTCCACACCTCTCCGAAGTAAAACACGTCATTTCAGACCTTAAATGCAACAAAAGTCCTGGTCTGGATAATTTCCCATCTGAGTGTTTGAAGCACGGTGGCGATACTCTTGTTCGCTTTTTCCATAAGCTGTGTTTAAACATATGGCACAATAAAACATAGCCTGAAGACTGAGTATCCTCGGTCTTTGTACTAATTCCTAAAAAAGGCGATGTGCAACAATGCCCCAATAACAGAACCATTTCTTTAATAAGCCACTCAAGTAAAATTCTGCTAAATATTATTGCCAAGAGAATGAAAAATAGAAAGACAGTCATATATCTTTTAATACTAAAAAGAGGTTGTTATCCTCCCTAATCTTTTCCATTGCTATCTATGGATCCGAGTGCTGGGTAATTAAAAAGAGCTATTCGAAAAGGATCGAGGCTTTTGAACGATGGTGTTTCCGTAGATTGTTGAGAATACGTTGGACAAAGCGAAACACAAATGCAATTCATGGATTCTCAACAAAAGAAAATCTAAAACTCGCTTCTTAGGGATGATTAATAAAAGAAAACTGACCTTTTTTGGTCAAATATGCAGACATGATAGTATTGATAGAGACATCCTGTTAGGGTCTGTGTTTGGTAACCGTGGAAGAGGTCGGCTTAAAACACGCTGTAGTGACAATATTATTGACTTAGGTGGTGGTAGATCAATAATTAAACTGTATAGGATGAACCAGGAAAGATTAGCATGGCGAAATTCTTTGAGGGCCACGGCAGAAGCAATGCTGGAACCTGCGTCTGTATTGATCGCAGCCATTTGTTGCTCAAGTTGTGTTCGCGAGGCTGAATTCTCAGACCTGGTTCTGTGAATACATTTACGGTTAGTGCTTATATACTTGGTGGCGGACGTGATTGATAACACCCATTATTTGCTGGGGCGCTGAGAGGCCCGTAAAAGTTTTTCGACAGTACTTTTTTTTGAACGGACTTTGAAAACTTGAAAAATTTCTTTGCCCCACCCTCTTGATATCAGATATGTGTGTGAAGTCAGCTAGTGGGAAGTGGAAACCTTTGTATGAAATTTTAGTTTGGGAGCTGACAATGGTTGGCCACAATGGACTATATAATAATATTTTCTTTGAGCTTATCAACGTTGTGATTTCAATACCTTAGGCCAGAAGACCAAGGGAAGCATCTTTGCATATAAAGCTGGTAAATCTATATGAAGGAATGGGTAATATTGCTATACCTTAACAATACGTAATACTTATTTGTGTTTCAAATGTATCTGTTGTTTAAGTAACGTAAACGACAGTATTATTAAATGATGTTTTTGAACAGTTAATACAGCTCACCTTTAGGTTGTACACTTGTTACGGTATTTCATTTTCAGGGTATTTTATCAACTTCTCAAATAAAAGTAAATGGGTTTTTCTTTGAAGTATATGATACCTTACTTTGAAGTATGTAATACCTTACTTTGAAGTGCGATGCCTTACTTTGAAGTGTATGATACCTTACTTTGAAGTGTATGATACCTTACTTTGAAGTATATGATACCTTACTTTGAAGTATATGATACCTTACTTTGAAGTGTATGATACCTTACTTTGAAGTATATGATACCTTACTTTGAAGTATATGATACCTTACTTTGAAGTATATGATACCTTACTTTGAAGTATATGATACCTTACTTTGAAGTGTATGATACCTTACTTTGAAGTATGTGATACCTTACTTTGAAGTGCGATGCCTTACTTTGAAGTGTATGATACCTTACTTTGAAGTGTATGATACCTTACTTTGAAGTATATGATACCTTACTTTGAAGTATATGATACCTTACTTTGAAGTGTATGATACCTTACTTTGAAGTGTATGATACCTTACTTTGAAGTGTATGATACCTTACTTTGAAGATAAGAAAATGTCAAGGGCTTGTATGGAAGTTCTTGCTTTTAGGCGCAATCGATATTGAAGAAGGGAATAATTCACGAATATTATGACTACTATCCTGCTTTTAAAAGTCATTAATATCGTTTATTAAAGTGGGCTTTTGGTTGTATTACTTTATTTATTTTGTAACCTTTTTATCATCGATCTTTATTCAATGCTGTAAACTTCAGAGGAGGTATAGTACTTTTAGATAGACATAGAGTGGGTACCTTATAACGCATAGAGTTATTAACTGAATCTGACCGATCGAAGAATTTAATCTGCTAATTTTAATTAACAATAACTGTGTCGGTATTACACGTTAATCAGACAACCATTTTGTTTTTTTTGTGGTTGTTTTTTATTGTCTGCAGACTCCATATCTCTCATCGACATAGAGTTCGGGAGCTTACATCTTATTAGGGCCATAAGTACTAAAATTGCTTTGCTTTTTTTCTTTTTTGCATTCCTTAATTTAATAATTTAGGATGGTTTGAGCGATGGTTTTGTTCAATACATACCGATTCTAAATCTGTGTAAAATGCATTGCTGAAAAATGGGATATTGCACATAATTTGGCATCACAATAGATCTGCAGTCTAGGATGACATAAATAGCTCCTCTCAGACCCAGCTACCCCCAGTTCGGGAATGATTATGTTACTGTATATTACTGTACAACTTATATTATCCGAACTCGCACCGGACGAGAACATTTGTTCGAATTTCTTGAGTTTTCGAATTGTGGAACCTTAAGTTTATTGACCTAATCTTTCATGAATATAATAGCTGTAAGTGAAAAAAGACGCTTATATCAGATAGGGCACACAACTTTATTTTACGATATAGATTATGAGACTTTTTAGTTAAACAAAATCAAACGTCTGCTTTCAACTAAAAAAATCGATATCGAGAAGACTTTAATGGAGCGTCTGGTATTGTTTTAATTTGAACCTGGTTTCTTCTTTCTCTGGGTTTGGTTCAAAACAGTCAACAAAGGTATTTCAAATAAGTACCCGATAGAAATAGTTTTCGCCGAACTCGAAATACATGACCAGAAATAGCTCAAGGGACAGAACAAATGGTTCGATTCAAATGTGTTTTCGAACTATGTAGGTTCGAATTGTAGGAGTTTTCATATGAGAATTTGACAGTAACTTATGACGGGACCAACGAATTTATTCCGTCAAGATGGTTTTTCGAATGACAGAAATTCGAATTACATGAGTTTTACTGGACTTAATTTATGTCACTTTCAAGATCGAAAAGGAGAAACAAGGCTAAGTCCCGAGAGCATAAAGTTGATGGGTTTTATTTACGAGAGACACCAAGATTCACAGCGAAGATGTTTTTTTATGTTTGAAATATTAAAGAAAAACCAATCAAAGCAGTCAGAGGCGAAGTGAGCAAGAGGAAAGCAGATGTTTCGATTTCACAATCTGTCGAATCACGACAACTTGTGTCTTGTGTAGCCAAACCCGATTGGTTATTGATACCGAGAAAGTATTGCTTTAATTATGCTAATATATTTTTTCGACTGGCCACTCCCAATTTCAAAACGTTATCTAACAATTTTTTTATTTTTACTAATGGCACAGTTGATTAAGTGTCATTTTACCATTCGTAATTTGCCGAAACGTCAGTATGTCAGCACTCCTGGAAACGATGCATCGTGCTTCGGGACGTCATAGCTGAAATATTAGGAATGAAATGTTCTACAGGGATTCTATAGCAAGTCTAAAAGACTACAGAAAGCCATTCTTAGTGTTGCTTAGTTACTCTAAAGAAAGACAATTGACTAGCAAGCACTTCTTGTCTTTTGTAGCAGGGATTTCTTATCTGATTTAATTTAGGATTTGGAGAGCCATTTAGATGCTCCTGAGTATGCACGTGCATTGCTGTGGTTCCTTCCAGATCGTTTGCAGTTTGCTTCCTTTACAATGTAATTTTGTGAAATGTTTCTTAAACAGTTTTCTTTTATTTTCATGTACCACTGTTGCACTCAGCCTTCCCCCTAAGTACCATTTTTGTTAAGTATTACAATTCGATGAATGGCCTCTTTTTTACATGTTGGCGGTTCACCTTTTTTTAGTTTTTGTAAGAAATTTTAAATGTCAGAATGAAATTTAGTTGTTGTACATCAAGCACTTTTACCTTGTTCTTTCAGGAGATTTGGGGAGAGCATGCCTACATTGTCAAAAAATAGAAAAATTTAGAATATTTGACAAAGAATTGAACTGGCTGACATGTGTTGTGGATGTAACGGAGAGGCATTCACAGGAAAAACTGGAAGAAGGAAGTGAGTAAGATCGATATTAATCAAAGCTTTGTTTCTTCCTCTGTTTCCACAACCGTCTTATTCTTTAAGCACCTTTTCTAATGAGGCTTTTTAGTCACCTTTGGTTTTTTTATAATTTGTTATTTAAACTGTTGTTATTTACTCAACTTAAATGTTGGCATTTGCAACCTCAAGAGCTTCCATTAAAAGGTTAAACCCATTAGCTCTAAGTAGTATAATTTTGTAAAGTTGCTACAGGGTCCTTTAAAATAATTTGTGATGTAGCAAAAAATTATAATTATAAATTATAATAAATGAACCTTTGACATCAAGCAGACCATTTGTCATGTACCAAAAAATTATAATTATAAATTATAATAAATGAACCTTTGACATCAAGCAGACCATTTGTCATGTAGCAAAAAATTATAATTATAAATTATAATAAATGAAACTTCGACATCAAGCAGACCATTTGTCATGTAGCAAAAAATTATAATTATAAATTATAATAAATGAACCTTTGACATCAAGCAGACCATTTGTCATGTAGCAAAAAATTTTAATGCAACAGCTTTGGCCTGTGGATGGTATTAAGCAGTTTTTCTACTGCAAAGTTCTTATCTAAAAGGGCTTCATCATCTAAAATAGTGTGTGTGTCAAGGAATATATTGTTTGACTGGAAGACCCTTGACCTTAGGAGTAATGTGAATATTTTTTTACAGTACATAAGTCTTAGCAGTACCGTCAAAATTTTATTGTTGAGATAATTGACATAAACCTAAATGGATAGAATAATAGATGTCGATATATAATTACGATAACATATGGTTGCTAATACTACTGTAGACTTGTTAAAATGATAGAGTGTGGCTTACTCAACATTGTTCACAAGCAATGTATTAATATCTCCTTTGTCTGCATAGACAACACACACTACGTTGGGAGACAAAATATTTAATACCTTTTATTTCAGTGGAATTTTGCACAATCGGGTAGGATAGTAGTACTGTAATGGAAAATCGAACCTGGAAACCTAAGACCCACTTAGAATCCACTCGTAAACTTCAGACAAGCTGTTTGTCATGGCAGGCAATAAAAAGCTTTGTGATATCACCGTCATCAGTGTTTTCTGTTGGCTTTATATTTAAGCTTGATGAAAAAACCAATGTGGAAATTTCTTCGTAGTTACTTTGATTGTTGTATATGAATGTCATCGATTTAGCATTGGTTTCTGTAGTGTCCCTTTTGTTATACTGTTATTTTGTCTCATAGATCATTCTGGAGCATTTCCCAGCCTGTCGACTTATTTTGCTGCTCTTTGCAAACTGCTGGAAATACACCTCAAGATGTCAACTGTACGGTTGGCATTGGACATTTTAACACGGTGATCTTATTGTTTTTTACTTGATAAAGTTTCCAGGCTGTGGGATAAGAATTTCTCTTTGAAACTAACCGCAAAGGCCATTTTCTGATAGGTCAGGGGCGAGTGAAGGTTAGAATTTTGGTTTGAATAGGCTTATTTTTTTGCAATGCTTCTGTCCATTTAAGGGTAGAACTGCATGCTACAGGGCCTTTTACCTTTTTACTTATAATTTTTTGAAATCTGTTGGAACTATTAATTTCCCAACTTTGTCTGAAAATATTTTTGAAAAATTGAAAACGTGCACAGTTGGTACTTTTTAAGAAAAACAAATGGAATGGGAGGTATGCTTTCAGTACCCTGGCGAGGCTCGAACAGGGAACGTCTTGCATGAATATCTGGTGATTTCAACGCGGAAACACTTGGAGTTGTTGCCCTTTCAAGTAAGCTGGAGATAAATGTATATTGACTGCTGCAATATAACTAGAAAAACAGTAGCGTTTCTAATTATAGTTTAATCACATCCGTGTAATTACAGAACATTTATGTGCATACTTGGATGGCTTGTCTTAGCTATGAGTTTTTACCTATCCATTGATCTTTACTTTTCAAGGACACTGGTCTGGTATGAAGGGAGGTATAAGACCTAAACGCGTTAACTATATTTTGACGTGCAGTTTATTTCATATAGGCTCTTTACGGTAACGCAGGCGGTGGTTTGGAATGAATTGTGCTGCTGATGTAAACTGGAATAAGATGATTGTAAATCATTAGAGCGCTAATGCGGACGAATTGTGCAGTGATATATTGTAGGTACTCTGTCTTTCATACTTGTTAACCCCATTGATACCTTGGAATGTTAATTGTATGTTAAGATTTTGTGAGAAGAGGAAAGCTTTGTTTATATTGAACCTTTGCTTCGGTTGTTCCCAAAATAGGTTGGACTCTGCTCTCCACAGTCTTAAGCACACAGAAGTCCAGTTACCGCCAGTTAATCAAAATGAGAAAGAAAGAATGTTTAATGAGATTAAAGCGCAGCTTTATCATCACTCAGCGACGCTGGTAATGAAGATGGCAGTTGAGGTGAGCTTTGTTTGATTAGTTTTTCATAGGGAGGGTGCAAAGGCCATACAAAGACATACCTTTACTTATTCCAGTAAATATTGAATAGGTTATTAGGGAGAAATTTCTTTATACATGCAACCACCTCACTTTTCTACTACTTTATTAGGGAATACTAATGAACAAGATAAAAGCAAAATGTTCGCCTTTTTTAAGAATTGGACTTCATTAGAAATTTACCCTATTTTGATTGTTGAAAAAGAAAGTTGTGTAATCATTATATTAGGAGCCGTGGCTTAATGATTAGTGCAACTGCACAGTAACCAAGAATTCGGGGTTCGATTCCCTGAGCGGGCGACTTTGGAAATTAAAAAAAAATCCATTGACTGGCGTCAGGAAGGGCATCCGGTCAAGAAATTCCTCACTGCCAATTCCAAGTCCCTGTGAAGGGCACCGTCTGAGCCCCAGTGATGGGGGAAAATGACGTTAAAAAAAAGAAAGAAAAAAAGAAAGAAAGAAAAACACCATAGTTTACCATTTAACATTGAAATGTGGACTTACAATAAGTACACAGACATGCACCACCCGTATTTTTAACGAAACTTGTATTATGTCCTAGTTCTCAAGACCTGTTCATAGCTGGCATGCTACCTTAGTCATTAATAGGTTGTTTTTTTCTTCATTTTCAAACAGCATCGAGTGACTTGGGCCAAAGCACAAGAGTTGGCATGTGCGCTTTTGATGGCCTCTTATCGGGTTGTGGAGCCAGAATCTCTAACTCCCTGGAATTCAAATGTATCACCTCGGAAGCCTGCGAAGCCGTCGGTTTGGTTCACTATGGCATGTGCAAGATTAAGTCAAACTGGTACGGATGTTGATTGAAAAGTTTTGCTTAAGTCTGCCATACGTATTTGGGGTTGCTTAATGGGGGTTTTTAGGGTAGGGGCTGGAAAGTGTTTTGTCGCCAATGATTTTGTGGATTAATATTAGAATTTGTGGTACCAAGGGGCTTTAACAGTAGCAAATAGTCCTCTTAGATGTGTTTAGGAATGGAAATTAGTGGAATAACCAGAAAAGTCCATTAACAGATACCTGTTATTAATCATAACAAGAATGATTGAAATGCTTAAGGATATTGAATAGGTGAACAAAACCTAGATGTAAAATGCCGTTAATAATTCCACCTACATTGATTAGACACAGTTAATGAGTTTAATAATAATTTTGCTTGTTTATACTTCTTGTAATTTATAAAGCTTAACAGTTTACTTTTTTGCATAGAACGTGGTGGCATTTTGTTAAAAGACTCGAATATTTGTTGTGTTCTTTAACACTTCACTGTCTCTCACATGTAGGTCATCTTATTCTCCAAGTTCATAAAGATAAGGGCATCGATTGGATGAAAAAATGCCTTGCAAATATCTGCACACGCCAGGTACAGGAATTTTGGATAGTTGACTTGGTTTGAATAAAGCTTTTCTCCGATTGTCCTTTATTTTCTGACATTTTTTATCCCAGTTTTGGTGTTGTTGTAAAGCTTCAATTTGATTTGCATTTTTAGAATTCACATTGTAATTATTTTTGTGGAAGTCTACATCTTTCCCTATAAACGTTGATCAGCTTGATAGCATTAAAGTATTTTCTTGTAAATTCTGTTGCTTTAAATTTGAGATTTTGAGTTAAAGTTTCAGGCATTCCATGATGATTAACGCGGGTCGGTTAAGTTGGGTGCGTGATTTGTCACTCGCCAGACAACTGGATGCTGCTTAGTTGGTTCAGTGAAAAGATTTGTGCTTCCATAGATGTCATTTTAGCTCACTCTTGCTTGATGTTTCAGAATGTAGATGAATTTTGTCAGAAGGTTTCTGAAATTCTCCGGAGATAATATACGTGGTGTATGGCTGATGAAATAGTGCCAGTAGCTATCTGATGGTGTAATTGTGATTGTTTTACTGGAGAATATACTCTTGTTATCATTTATCTAAGACCGTGTGCTAGTTATATGAACATTGCTATTAGTACTTATATCATTGTATTTTCAATCATAATTAATTTTATTTATATTGCTTTGCAACAGGGACAAACTACAATGCTTTCAGTAATCTACACATTAGGGATACCCACAAAGGTAAAAGCTTAAGATTTTTTTGTTGTTGTACACGGTGTGTTCCTGCAAAGCACTATCTTTATTTAAATGGTTTTCAGAAACATTATCTCTTCTTTAATCTATTTTTCTACTATATCTAATTGATCTTGAACTGACATATTATGTTGTAGGTTATTTCAGTTTATTTCTGCGCAGGCATGGACTAATAGTTGCAACTAATTACAAATTCAGAATAGGAGAAAGAACTTGCAATCCTAAAACTATCTTACCATGCAAAAAGACCTAGAAAAAATGTTGTTATTGTCAGAAACATGAAAATAGAAACTGGGATGGATTTACGTACTAGCGCCAGATAAATGAATAGTGTTCCCCTGTGTCAAGTGAAACTACCATGAAAGGGCACGAAACTAATAATTTTTTTTGGTTAATGTTAATCTCAATAGATTTTGTAGAGTACCATTTCATTTTTAAAAAACGATGCCAGAGAAATTTGGTCGTTTGGCTTCGATATTTAAGTAGAGATAAAGGTTGACATGGGCAGTGCAAAATATGAACGTTATTATTTTATTATTTTTATTATTTCTAAATGACCTGTTTACATGAATTTCCTTAATCACTTTGTTTCATAAATAGCTTTTGAAATACAAGACAAGCAAAAACGTTAAATGTCAGGCTTTGACAAATCGAATATTAGCCGCGGTACGTGTGCGTACTCGAATAAATTATCTTCTGTACCTGAAATTTCGTCAAACGTACTCTGTTGATAAGACAGTATGTACGTGCGCTTCCAGTTCACTTTCGTCCATCTTGCCTAGATCCAATGTTGAGCTGTCGGATACCTTTCACTACGCGACGTTCGTGAAAGTAACATAAGACGATAATCGTTAAAAATGGAAACACGTGAATAACTCATATCGGCATGATTTTCATGACGAGATCTCGTTTTCATGTAACAAACTTCCTTCGAACTATGCGCGCACAGCACAGGGGGACGTTTTAACTCGTGAACCCTAAACACGAGACCAGCACGCAACAAAATGTGCACTGCCTGGCTTTACTTCTGTGCTTTTAAAGAGTGCTATTTATTTCTCCTTTCTGTTCTCATTCATTGTATTGCACGAGAAACCCGAAGCACTATTCAATTAATGCTGATCGATCGATCCTCAAGGCACAGCTTCTCAAATAACTTTTATTTTTCTTGGTTGAATTAAAACTTCCTTGACACAATTCACGTTGTAAAAATTGCTGCAGACAAATTTTTCTACTTCCTAAAATCAATGAAGAAACTATGCTGGCTGTTATCCCGTGTGTCTAGATTTTAAAAGAGAAGCGATGGAGAGAGAGAGAGAGAGAGAGAGAGAGAGAGAGAGAGAGAGAGAGAGAGAGAGAGAGAGAGAGAAAGACAAAATAATAGAGAGAAAAACAAGAGAAAAATATGAAAAAAAAAAAAAAAGAAAAAAAAAATATATACAAANGAGAGAGAGAGAGAGAGAGAGAGAGAGAGAGAGAGAGAGAGAGAGAGAGAGAGAGAGAGAGAGAGAGAGAGAGAGAGAGATACAGTATTACAAAATACTTTAGAACCCAATCAGAGAAAAATGTCCTGAAGAAAAACAGAGAAACAAAAAGTATATACAAAAATATATACAGGATAAATGTTACAATGCAAGATGACGATCTTTAGCGTCTCTGTGCTTTCATGTGCAGTATTTTTTAGAAAACAATGACGGGTCGGCTGTTGCATTTTACTTCCTTTAAAGCTTCTTTTAGACGCAAAGGTTGACATGTTTTTGTTATGACTACATCCTGTATTTTTTATGCCACCCATGACTATTGTATTGTTTTGAATGAAAAGTTATAAAATTAAAATATAAAAGCCTTTTTTTCTCTTAGTTTTGCAATAAAACAGGCTCACCTGCTTCGAATAAAGATTAATTTTAAATAGATTACTAGGAAGAAAAAACTGGTTTCTATTTCCTTTTATCTTGTGTATTATTGCATAAAGAAGATTATTTAATTTTTTTCATCATGAACAGTCTGTGTGAAAACCGGTTTATGATACAAAACAAACAAGGCTGACAGGCCTGCCTAATAATACGACAAACAATTTTATCACGGAAAGGAAAACGCAATTGTAATTCCAAATGAAGATATTAAACAAAAAATTTTTTACACTTAATGCCTCTGATGGGTTATATCGAAACTTTATATTTTTTAGTAGGAGGCTGATGTCCTTGATCATGACGATAACCTTTTGCTTTCCCCTTCCATTTATCCACGTGATTAGATGCATTAAAATCATTAAGCGATGGGCCATCAACGCTTATTCGCATGAGGTCGTCAAGGGTGTCATTACTAACTTGGGTTCTTGTTTAGTTTTTTGTTGATTCATTTGTGAGAATACACGCTCACAAGAGGCCGTACTTGAGCTGATAGTCATCATAATTTGCAGCAATACGATAATCGCTTTTATTTCGTCATCATTTTCTTTCAAGATATCTGCATATACTTCAATCAGTTTATTGTCACGAAATTTTCGAATTTTCGCACGGAAACTAATCCACTGATGGGGTGCTTGAGATTTCTCTTCCTCGGTGATAAATCCGTACTTAAAGTAGTAATCGGCTACTATTTTATATTCGGCAATTCCCCACTTTCTGTTCTCGTTAATAAATGATTTTGGCCACATTTTAAAGTCAAAAAGCTTCGCAAGATCACTTAGTGGGCTACAAGAAAAATCACGAAAACGATTTTCGAGGAACTGAATCGACATCTCCAGCATATTCGCAAATTTTTCTTGGTAGTACTCGTAGTAAGCTTCAGGTTTTCAATGAAGCGTACAAAGATGCCTTCCTCCTCCACAATACCTGAAAAAAGAAAAAAACAAGATTTATTTTAAATAAGAAATAAGATAAATATAAAAATAAGAAAGAAAATATCTGAAAATTTTTGGGGGCAAGTGCCTCCCTGCTCCCTTGCAGCGGCGCCACTGAAATAAATGTTATTTAGTTATTCAGCGTAGCTAAAGTATTTGAATGAAAAAATATGCTCAACTTGGCATTACTGTACATAATCATATACCACCAGTTCCATGTGTCTTTCATGAAGAGAAAATAACGGGTGACAAAACGCGACATACGAGAACGCAGATCTTTGGCTGTTAACATTTTATTTCAAAATAGTTCTTTTACAACAAAACTATTTGTAGATAGAGAATATATAAGAAACAAAATTATACTAGGTCTTTTTTTTACCTTTGTCTGTTGAGCCGTCGGACATAATTGCAACAAAACGTGAAGAATTAAAACCATCTCTCAGGGAATCTTTCAAATCCTCAGCGACAGATGACAAGAATCTTTTGCAAGCATTAATATTTTTGTAGTTCTGACCTTTTAGAGGTAGACCATTTATTTGCTGGAGCTCACAAATACCTTCATATTTGTTGAAGGCAATGTTTTCTTTAGCCACAAAGTAAGGAGTACGAAACAGTGATTGCAGATTTTGGTTCTCTTGAGTGAACACGGTTTCCTCAGCTGCTTCTGTGCTTTTTTTTATCTCTGAAATTCCCCCGTGGGTCTCACGTAGATATTTTTCGATCCAAACCTATAAATAGCAAATTTATTGCTATCAAATAACATAATTCTATAGGTTTGAACAGAGATTGAGGTTAATATGAACGGATTAGTTTGACAATTACACTTGTCAGCAAGATATCAGGCCCCTACCTTGTGTTTGTCATCACAATGCCTCGTAACATAGTTCTTATGCCACTTGCTACAGCCTTTGGTGACGGTGTTTTTGTTGTTTGATAATGTAGGATATTTAGCACAAACCCAACGTGTGAAGGAGGCATTTATCTCATCAATGTCTAACCACGACGAGAGTTTTTTTCCCTGTGATGGCTAAATAAAGTGAGAAAACTAAGGTAGATGTGTTAATATTTTGCCACGATAGGAATAACCAAAGCTTTCAATATTAATTGCGGACGAAGATCATGTACAATTTTCCTTATCTCGCCATTAGGCGTGTTCCAGAAAGTAAACTCCTTCTCTCATATCTTTATCTTCTCGTTTGTCATCTCATAATCATTAACATTGTTCTTTAACGGTTTTCTGCGACGTTTTTCTCGTTCTTCATTCGATACGTTTTTCTCCACACCAAGCAAGATAGACTCAATTACATTTTTCACTTTTTCACTTATATTTTCTTCACTAACTTTGTTTTTTTTACCTCCAAAAAATTTAAAGATACTTCCTTGTGTAGACATATTTTCTATAATGTTCCATCGATGTTCAATCAAACAAAAAGAAGTAAAAACGCTTTACTGATTTTACCATTTTAAGTGATTCAAAGAACATTCGCCATGTTCGATGGAACAAAAAGAGGAAAAAACGTTTTACTGATTTTACCATAACACCTGTTAAGTGATGCAAACAAAACATTTCGTTGATGGTCAATTATACCAAAATAAAAATTGACTGACGTTTTTTTAATTGTAATGCCGCATGTCAGTACATGTATGCAAAAGAAAGAAAAATTATTTAAATAGAAGACGTGCTTGAAGCAATAATGCATTTCATTATTTATACCGGGCGTACACCAAGAATAGAAAAACCTTGTACGTGTGTGGACTTGAAGCGAAATATTTCTATACGTGAAAAAGGAATTTATTTGTTTTGAAGTACGTAACGCAATTTATCAAAGCCTGAATGTAACTTAATTCTTATGGTGCTAATTGCAGACGAAGCAATGGAACTTTATTGTTACTTTGTTAGAAAAAAGGGGAATAATTGATTGATGGTGTCCGAAAGCAAAAGAATACTAAACAGATGGTGCCCCCTTACCCCTAGAAAAAAGAGAAAAATAAACAAATGATGCTTGAAAAAAGGAGAGTTAGAAGTGGATGGTGTACGAAAATAGGACAATAATGAGCAGATTTTTCCCGAAAAAAGAGAATAATAATTAGGCGGTGGCCGAAAAAAGAGAATTATAAATGGTGCACGAGAAAAGGACAATAATGAACAGATGATGTTCGAAATAAGGAAAATTATGAATAGATGGTGCCCAACAAACGGAGAATTATAAATAGATGGTGCTCGAAATAAGGAAAATTATAAATAGGTGGTGCCCGAAATAAGGAAAATTATAAATAGATGGTGCCCGAAATAAGGAGAATTATAAATAGGTGGTGCCCGAAATAAGGAAAATTATAAATAGATGGTGCCCGAAATAAGGAGAATTATAAATAGGTGGTGCCCGAAATAAGGAAAATTATGAACAGATAGTGCCTGAAAAAAAGGGGAAATAATAAATAGATGGTGCCTGAACTAAGGAAAATTATGAATAGATGGTGCCCAACAAACGGAGAATTATAAATAGATGGTGCTCGAAATAAGGAAAATTATAAATAG
>RDPX01000042.1:2369410-2393412 GCA_003991215.1 Morbakka virulenta
GACAATTAGGAACGAAATGTGCGTGAAAAAAAGGGAAAAAATAAATATATGGTGACGGAAATAAGGGAAATTATAAATAGATTGTGCCCGAAATAAGGAAAATTATGAACAGATGGTGCCTGAAAAAAAAAGGGAAATAATAAATAGATGGTGTCTGAAATAAGGAGAATTATGAATAGGTGGTGCCCGAAAAAAGGAGAATTATAAATAGATGGTGCCCGAAAAAAGGAGAATTATAAATAGATGGTGCTCAAAATAAGGAGAATTATAAATAGATGGTGCCCGAAAAAAAGGAGAATTTTAAATAGATGGTGCCCGAAAAAAGGAGAATTATAAATAGATGGTGTCCGAAAAAAGGAGAATTATAAATAATTGGTGCCCGAAAAACGGAGGATTAGAAGTAGATGGTGCCTGAAAGAAAGTTGTTTTATAACAGACTTATCAATGGAGAAAGAGAGTTTATTTTTTAAAAAATAAAGGGAGAAAAAGCTAGATTATGGCCCTCTCAGTTCTATTTATACTTTTATATTGAATAAATTACACAGTTTCTTACTTGGAATACCCGACATAACGCTTGGTGACCCTGAATCTTGTGGTTGGAGCGATATTCAGTCAGCACATTCGCAAACCAAATTATATTTTATCCCATTCTTTAAGCCAAACTTGTGAAAGATTAGGCTGTAAACATCTTAAGAACGTAATGTCAAAACCTTAGTTGGTAGAGCAGATGCCAATGAAAACCATAGTCAGTGCTACCAATCTATTTAAGGGAAACTAATATTTGCCCCCTTGTTTTTCGTGACAATTCGAAACTTCACTTTCAATATGATTTTCGAAAATTATTTTTCCGTCTTGGGGATGACAGTACCTGGGTCGGAAGGGAAATTGGCGTTCTGTTGGAACTTTAGCCTTGAATACCTGGATTTAACTTTGATTCCCAACACTGGGGACCTAGCAAAGGAATGGCGCCGTCGAATAAAGCATTAGGCAGAGCGAACCAAGAACATAACGTTAATGGCTCAGTTAGTCGAACTAGATGATTGAAAGCCATAAACACTAGTTCGAAATCATTTCATGAATTTTATTTTCCACGTGTATTCTTTTTAATTCGAACTACTTTTAATCGGCTTTATTTTTACAGAAAATTAGATGGAAATTTTTTTTTATGAGATTTAAGTTTATGGTAGTTTTAATTTTATATAACTTCGATTTGTTTGTTACAAAAGTTCAGCAGTGATTTAAGTGGACTTTTAGGGGTATTGATAAACGGATTGTACTGATTAACTCACATTTTCATTTTAATGTCACTTAAAGCAAGAAGATATGTGGAATTGGGGAGCATTTCTTTATGTTTAGTGTTAAGTGTGAGCCTTAAAAGTATTTTCTTTTTCATTTTTAGTCTTTCTTAGTGGAGGATGCAACATTTGTGGATATAGAACTTCAAATGCCAACACCCAATTACTTAGTTACATATGACACGTGTACGTTTACTTTTTTTTGGTTACTTTAATTGGGTTTCAGAGGTATTCTTTTTGTTTTATATTGCAGCTGTTTGCCAGTCATGATATTACCATGTGAGAAATCCTCAGTTCCAACCTCCCCAACACACTAGAAATAGTGTTTTCAACTCGTTTGCCCGTTCAAAGTGACAAACTGTTGTATTTATACAAGTGTTTAGGGATACAGGTGGGAAAGGAGTGGATCCAATTAGAAAATTGATTTTTTCACATATCCAATGAAAAGTAACCCTCAACAATGAAGTTGTTTCTGACTCCTGTAAGAGTAAACTTTATTAAAGATTGATTTCATCCCCTGTTTAATCGAACCCCCCATTATTTTCGATACACTTCATCTCCAGAATTTTCACTATTGTAGTAGTATAGCAGTTAGTAGTATAAGAGTAGTATATTAGTTAGTAGTAGTTTAGTAGTTAATAGTAGTAGTATAGTAGTTAGTAGCATAGTAGTAGTGTAGTAGTTAGTAGCATAGTAGTAGTGTAGTAGTTAGTAGCATAGTAGTAGTGTAGTAATAGTAATGTGCCACTTTGTGGTCTAAAACCTGCTTGTTGTAGTAGGATGAAAGGATTTACACATGGGGTTATCCGTTTGAGCACAATTCTTTCCAGCAGCTTGTACAGGCAGCAGAGAAGAGATATTGGTCTATACTTTGGATGATTCAGTGGCTTGTTTGCCTGGTTTTAGGATTGCAATGATTTTTGCATGCTTCCATATTTGTGGCTATATTCCATTCTCCACGATGTTGGTCATGGTGCCCGCCAACCGATCAATTGCTTCTTGTCCAAAATGGGTGATCATGCCAGGGTAAATTCCATCTATACCAGCAGCTTTGCCATTTTTTACATTTTAATTGCTTCTTCCACCTTTTGTGAATGTTACTGGGGAGATAAGAAATAGGTTATGTTCAGGTAATGATTGTAGAGTTCTTTGGTATTCTTTTCTAATTTCTCTTTGAAAATGCTGGTTTGGGGTCTGCTGCTCCCATATTGTTTGATTTCTTTTGAAATTTCTTCTGGCTCTATTACTGAAGATGTTTTTGTTTGATAGAACACAGGGTTAAGCTTTTTAATAGTTTTCCACGCATATCTACTATCGACTAAGGTGAAGATTTTCCACTACTTCAATTAACCTTTCCTTACGACCTCGTGTAGTGAGTGTAGGAGTTTGTCTGCAATTTTTTTTATGGTCCGCCTCTAAGTGTTCTTAAAGCAGTTCTTTGCTACGCTCAGCAAGGAATGTTTCGTTTCCTGAAGCCTTGTAGTATAGGTTTCTGTGCAGAGATTAGGATGAATTTGTTGAATCTGCTTATGTTTTTGGACCTTGCTTCGATCCTTGAACATGTTTTGTCAATATTATCAGCAAAGGCTTTCCGGCTGGCCTTTCAAAATTTCCATCTTGGTTGAGGCAAGTTGCTCAACATTGGGATTTGGATTCACGTTCTTATAAGGACAGGGCGATGCTGACTGTTGGGAAAGATGTCAAGAACCTCTCGGGTAACTTGGAGTGTAATTCCGTTTGAATCTTTTGTGGTGTAAGCTGTGGTGTAATCTTTATTCCAGCGGGGAGATCTGAAAGTCCTTTTGTCTTTAGGGTTGCATATTAAGGTCCGCACATTTTGACAGGGCCATTGAGAGAGCTGAGTTCCATGGTGTTCATTATTATTGTATCCCCAATATGAGTGGAGCACCATCTATCAATCATTCTGATTGACAGATGGTGTACATCATCTTTTGGAGGCGTGTCCACTTTTTGAGGTTTATAGTTATTTCTGTGGTCCCAAATAGTTATTGATAGTTATTAATAGTTATAGTTATTTCTGATGGTGTTTTGGTGAGTGCCATTAGTTTCTGTCGAACCTCCTTGATCCATAACTTCGTCTGCCGCTTTACCATATGTGATAATGCCGTACTGGCTGTGGCTCAGTTGGTTTGCAAGAACCTATCCTGAAATCTTGCAACTTGATGGAGAGGCATTACCATCAAGATGAGTTTCTTGTAGAAGAGTAACACCTGCGTCATATTTCTTTAAGAGATGTGATAAGGTACTCACATTTGGCCATAGACATGCCTTCTATGTTTAAAGACAATATTCTTATACTGGCGCCAATTGTAAAGTTAAATTCAAGATTGGAGTCTAGCTTATTTGCCCTGCCATTTGGGCCTCCTACGATTGGGGCGCTGTCCTTTTTATCCTGGGCGACGAGCGAGCTAGTATGTATTCTTCTTTTTGCTTTATTGCACAGTTTGAGAGTGAGGTCAGGAGAAGGCAGGTCCTGTCGGTACGCCGGGCTGGATCATTCATTATCTGGCTGTTCCAGTATGATTGAATCTAAGCTGGCTTCACCCATAGTCTTTGGAGCACGCAAGCCCTTGCACGACGACAAAAGTGATCCATCGCAAGAGAGTTACTGTGCTTTTGATAAATGGAAGAGTGACTGTACATCATGGGTTTGGCATATAGAATACGAAAATTGTATTTTTGTAATATTTTTGTTAAAGTAAAGTATATTGGTCTGGTTCTGTTTGGATAGTCTGACTTTTTTTACTACTTTTTTGGAACAAAGAATATACACTTTTTGTAAATACTACTTATTTCTTCACGTTTCATCAGATTTTTACAAAAATGAAGTTAGACGATATGTATATAAAACGTACAGTCAACAGTACATGTAGCTTTTGACATTTCCTACAGAAATCATGTGATCATGTTAATATGTAATAGGCAATAGGAAATTTTAGGATTTATATATTTTTACATTGAGTATTTTAGTAAAACCTACTAAATGTTGAGCCACCCACCCCCAACCCCCCTTGTTTCTTGAATTTTAAATGTGGCGAATTTTCTTATTCCTTTCAACTTGTCATCTTGTCATTGCAGGTGTCATTCAAAGTAATGCTCTAGATCTTCAAATGATATGCTGGATTGGTCTTCAGTGGTACTATTTGAAAGAAAATGTTCACCCGGGAGGTATGGAAATAGTCTTTTCGTAGTCGTAGCTATTAACAGTTCCTCAGTTTTCTGTTTTGAGTTATTAGCGCGAAATTAGCGAAAGTAAGCTTTGTTAGATTCCAAGAAATTTGGAATCTAAAGCATAGATTTTTGCAATAAGCCCCTCTTTGTTTGGGCTTCCCCCCAAATATCGTCTGCCAGAAGCAACGTGAAATAAAATGCAAATATTTAGCTATTAATAATAATATTCTTTTTTTCAATATCTCCTTTTTCTAAGTTCATGTGTTTTAGAGTTGAAAGTTGCTGTTCTAGCTCTGATTTGAGTCCTTGGCCTTGATGTTAACAATGCTGAGTAGAACCCCGGAACAACCAATACATACTTGAGCATTATACTGTAGGTTGGTTTAGTAGAAATGTGATTGGAAGACCGTTACGTTACGTTCAAGAAATTTACACACCATGAATGAAAATTCAATCGGCACATGGCCAACAAGCTTTATATGATTTATTTTCAAGATATACAGCAATAGCATAATCACCATACAGTTTTGCCGCTCCTCACTTATCATTCTTGAGAAAAATAGTTTCTCCAATAACTGGTTTTCAAACTTTTTAGTAAACAGGATTCCTTCTTGCTACAAATTCGAAATCTAATCACAGCGTTGTTTAAAATTCGATTGCATTATGTCTTGCCAATTTAAAGAGAAATTAGCTGCTCCGATTTTACGAATTAAAACTTCCAACAGCATGGTGCATTAAAACAAGAAAAATTCGTGACACTGTTGCAGCCCAGGCTGAAAATCGGCCCAAGTAGGAGCATTAAATGGGAATATCATGACGAAGCTGTCAGCCTAAGTATGCACACCCTAAATATTATGTATCTGATTTTTATGATGCAGAAAAAATACTGATTGGGACTGCGAGGTTGCTTTCACTTTATCAGTAAATTGAGAAGAAAATTAGTGGCACATGCAACCAGATTAATGATTACATTTTGGAAACGAAACGTGAATAGTGTAAATAATATTTAGGTGGAAATCTGACTTGTTGCACAGATGTATTTGTTCTTTGAAAAACTTGACATGACCGTGTGCGGCAGCAATTCTGGCTCACACAAAATCGCTTTCGAGAAATGGCTCTGCCGTGAAGGCGATTCAAAGAAAAAACCGCCTTACATTACGAGGAAGGATGGCGTTCAAGGAGTATATTAATCCAGGACAATTCCCTAAGCTCGATGTAAAAAGAGCAAGTATTTTGGGCATATAGCCTCGTTGTTATATTCCCACACAATGAACCTACTTGGACCGAGTTCCAACCTCGGGTGCAACAACATGCACCCGAGGTTGGAACTCGGTAGCAATGTTTCATATTCAAACAACAGAAACATGGTGATGTCTGTAAAAGCAAACTAAGCATCTTAAACTAAATTGGGGATCACTTGGCTCACCAATTAAGAACTGTCACGAGTATTTTTGAAATATTGTGTTGCTTTGGAAATCTCGAATACATCGAATAATATGACTGAATTTTGGGTAGACACAATATCACACAAGGGGGGGGGGGAGGAGTTACACAGCTGCTTTTGATTTGGAAGCAGTTAATTATGCTAAAGAAAATGGCAACAAAACAACATCTGGAAAAAGCAAGTTACACCAAAGACCATTCGTAAATGAAAGGCTAAGAAAGAGTAGCTTAACGATCTTCGTGAAACAGCATCGGGTGGAGGAAAGCGATTGTGTTTAGATATAGCTTCCAGAAAAATAACTGACGGGGAAATCGAAGAGAATTTGGTGGAATGGGTTTCTGACCAATGAGGTAATGCATTGGGGTTTTTTCGCAAATTAATTCAACCAAAGGCGAAAAACGTGAAAAGGAGAAAAACCTTGTAAATACTATAGAGGGTAACACACTTTTTTCAGTGAGGTATGGGTTCGAAAATTTATGCGTTGAAATGGTTTAGCCATAAGGCACAAAACAACAGAAGCTTAGAAATACCAAAATCAAGTGGTCGATAACCGCTGTGCCTACATTCCTTAAGTTCGTCGACTACGAAAACGAATGAAGTACGATCTTAAAGAATGTCATAGCTATGGATAAGACAGTTGTGTGGAGCGATATGGTGTCTTAGTCATGTTGAGAAGTGTGGTGCGCGTTCGGTTAATATAAAAACTATAAAACACGAATAAGTGAAAATTGCAGTTTATTAAATTGCACCAGCTGTTGGCACAAATAAGAAACAATATTTTGTATTCAAAGGCGCCAAGAGAGAAACTAGAGCTTTGAATGAAGAATTTTGTTCAAAGTACGTTGTTGGCAATTTAACTCCAGGCTGGATGAGTGATGAGTTGAGAAAAAAAAGCACTGTAAGGAGGTTCTCGGGACATTCAATTTTGGACCTCCCAGAGTTCTTCCTTGGGATAAGTTTCTTTAACATTTTGCATCATATATTAAGCCAATATTAAATATTGACCCAGTTATCTTACAGAGAGGTGTACAGAATTCATCTAGACCCCAGAGGTACGCTGAAACATGCCCATGAAGGATAATTTAAGACCAGTGTGTGGCAAGTGGCTTGCAGAAGAATAGCATTACCTCACTGCACATGGGAATATGAAGGTACCGTCAGGAAAATATATAATTGAATGGATACTTGAGGTATTGAGGGAACTGTGAGAAAAGCTCATTCGAAAACGTTTTAAAATTTGTGCAGTAAGGGGAAATACTTATGGGTTTGAGGATGATCAGATCATGTGTATAAGCATGGTTCTTATAGTAATTTACTCGACCGTCTGAAAGGACAAGAGGAGACTGATATCGGTCCTTTTTTTATCAATTTAAGAAAGTGAATTCAGCCTTTAAGATTTTCATGTGTTGTTGATTGCCTTAGATCAAGATGACGATATACCTATAGACTAACTTTACTCTTTTTATTCATCGAAACATTTATGTAACCTTAATAATAAATAAACCATCAAAAGCTTCAGAAGAACCACATTAATAAACAATTAAATTAGCTTATTCATATTTGAGTTTTGTAAATCAGCCCTGCTCTTTTTAGCCCCCCTAGAAAATAAAAAATTTCAAGCATTTACGGTATTTATTTGTTTATTTATTTATGTATGTATGTATGTTTGTATGTATGTATATGTATATTTGTATTTATGTATGTATGAATGTTTGTATGTATGTTTGTATGTATGTTTGTATGTATGTATGTATGTATATGTATATGTATTGAAAAATTATAGTTCCTCTTACTTAAGATTTGAAACAAAAGAAAACGTTTTTCCAAATTCTGACACGCCAACATATCGCATGCTCGCATGAAGATTGTCAGAGTGAAACATGAAAATTCGGTGTATCAAGACAAGCACTGTTTTACTATCACTCTTCCTCAATATAATATATAATATAATATATAATATAATATAATATAAATTCAAATTATATGAAGACAAAGTAAGTAGAACTTAAACTTGAAATAAAGTATTGTGAGCATAAAATCATTTCATGTGTTATACAGCTTAAAAGCAGAAGTCACTAAAGGCAACATTCGTTAGAGAAGAAACTCGTGTAGAGAAATGCACCAGAACCGACGTTTGGAGATGAGAGCTAGATTCCTGTACTTGAAATAAATCAGGTCCAGAAACCTTTTATCCTGATGGTGAGGATTATTATTTAAGATAATGGCTGAATGCTAAATGTCATATTAAGTGGGATTATGATCAAATTAGCGGAAATATTTATCTGATCAGTAGAAGGAGTGATGAAGCAAAAATATTCTTTAATATTGGTAGTAAAGCGTTGTTACTTTAACACTTTATTAACTGTTACCGTAAACTAGGGAAAGATGGTATGATGAGCATAATTTGCACTACGTGAGACTCTGAAATGATAGGAGTTATGATTGAATAGTAGATATCTTGCCTCTGACCATCACGCTTTGGATTTTTGACAGTTGGCACACTTGTTAGCCGTCTTTTCAACAATATTGGTCATGACGTCAGCGACCTTGAGACCTGTCAAGCATCTACGCTTTGCCATAGAGATATAGAGGTTTGTAAAATACAAAATTGTTTTGGAAAAGGGTTTTGCCAACGTTTTATGTCTTTTTTTTTAGATCAACTAATTTCTGTGGAATCTGCTATGCCACTGTTTACTTTTAATTTTTGTTGTACTAATTTTCGTTGTACTAATTTTTGTTATAGTTACGTGAGTCACCCGGGTTGTTAGTTTGTGAGTGGACCATGGGTATTATTTATTGTTTCTAGGTTATATATTTTTGTTTTATCATTATTTGCGATAGTTACGGCAGGCACTTACTTTGTTAGTTTTTTAGTGACCCAGGAATATTACCTTTTGTTTCTAGGGTTTCTATATTTTTGTTTTAAAATTTTTAATTTTAGTTACTTAAGCCTTTTGGTTTGTTATTACCTGTTGTTTTTATAGTTTAAATATTACTGTTTTATCATTGTTCGTGTTAATTACGGCAGCTACTTGATTTGTTCATCCGTGAGTACAGCAAGGGTGTTTGTTACCTGTAGTTACGAGAGCCACCTGTGTTGTTAGTATGTCAGTGGATTAGGTGTATTATCTATTGTTTTTGTGTTTATATATTTTTGTTTTATTACTGTTCGTTTCAGCTATGGCAAACACTTGATTTGTTCTTCTGTGAGAAGACCAAGGGTGTTAGCCATTGTTTTTATAGTACGACGACAGTTGACATTTAATGAGGAGCTTTTGCTATATCAAATTAGAACAAATTGGTGCAGAGTCTGAATATCTGCTCAACATATAAGATGTAATCATGATATCATTGTTTGTTTTGGGGTTTTTTTAAAAAAAGACCTTTCTTATGACGAAATGATTTAATTTCGACGTTTCTGTCATTGACAAGAATCGAAGATATTTTCGAACGTCAAAAGCAATTTTGTACAAAAATGTATAGAAATTACAAAGTTACACTGCCAAGGCAACGACCGACCGACTTACCTACCGACCGACCAACCTACCAACCGACCGACCGATCAACCGACCGACCAACAAACAAACAAACAAACAAACAAACCAACCAACCAACCAATAAAAGGAAAGACAAATAAAGTTTTCTCGTGTTTGTCATTACATTTTGGTTTAAACTTGTGTTTTTTGTTAGAAAATATTCAGTTCTAGCTGACGGTTTAAGTAGGTGGAATGTCTCTTTAAAATATATTATCTTACGATTGGAGATAGTTGCTGGCAGAGAGCACATTCGAGAAAGGAATGGGGGCTTGGCATTAACTTCCTCATAAGACAAACAATTTTTCTAAATAGATTGTAGTGTTAAGGGTATTTAAGAAAAGGCTCTTTTAGCTATAATGTTCAAGTGTTTAATCATTGGTTTTACAGCAAGATTAGCATTTAAGATAACAAGTATTTTGTTGCCCTAATTGAAAATATTCCTCTGCTGGATTCCGACAATAAATGAAGAGGCTGTATGAATAAGACTGAATTACTGACGAACTAAACGCATGGGAAATTTTGCTATTGGATACGTACTTGGCCGTTTGACTTCAAGAGCGCCTTACCATGGAAAAACTGTACCGGTAGCTTCTGTTTTTATTTTATGATTTTCTAGACTTTTGTCTTTGCTGTCCTGCGAAGTAGTGCCGATCGTGTGCTCGAGTCAAGGGATCAGCCATTTGGAGAAGGAGAGCCGCGATTACTTCCGTTTCCATTGTCCCAGTCACTGACAACTAAACAACAGAACGATTGGTGGAATGCTGCATATGGCATATATACTGGACGTGTCGGGTAAGCACAGTATACCTAACACTTTTTGAAAAGAGATTGAAGTTTCAGCACTTATAGCTACCATTTAGCTGGTGAATCTTAAAGTTACAATTTGTTTGAAAGCGTTAAAATTCATTGTGAGAAGTCGTTTTTTCTAATTTAATTTATTATTTCCTCAATTTGGAAACCAATAAAATAACCTTTAAGAAATCTTGAGTTAACTGCTTTGCTTTCTGGGCCACTTGAAAATTAGTACACACAAAGATAAATTGATTCACAATATAGTTAATAATATTTTCCATCCATTTTACCTTACAATTTTTTTCTTTTCCTCCTTATTTCCTTTCCTTTTGAGTAAAGATTTTTCTTTTTTCTTTTAGTATTACTTTCACATTACGTATTCCTTTTAAGCATAATGTATCACCTTTAACAGCTCTAAGAGATTTATTGCCAGGAAAACTGAAAAGATGCATATTCAGGGAATGAAACACCTGCATTGTTGGGTAGTTGATTCTTTATTCCTTCAATTTACTAGGATTAAAAATTGTGCACCCAGTGGTAACAGCACCTAGTCATGGCTTTCATGCCCATCAACGTATGACCTAAATTATGTTAGTCTACTTTGATGTGTTATTTATCAAACCAGTTTTTTATTTCAAATCTAGTGGCAAGGATGCATGTTTCCTCCTTCTGTCAGTTTGTATCGAGATGAAAACATTGAATATTGCAGGAGACACCAGAATTATGTTTCAGTTGCCTTATTTATAAGGAAAATGTTACCAGTCCATTATTTGAAGGTGGATACGTTCAAAGTCTGGAAAACTCGGTGCATTATTCAAGTACAGACTTTTCCGTTCCTGTAACTCAGGTTGGCCACGTGTATTGAAAAAAATTGCATAAAAATCCTCGATTTTTAGAAAAAAACTGTATTTTTGATACTTAAATGGCTCTGTACGTACTCTAGCGCAGGGTAATTGGTACAAGGGCTTTCCCCTCCCTGTGATGGATTTGAGCAGCCATACCAGATTTATTTCCTGCATGAGTATGGCTATTGGGTTGTGGATTAACTTATTTCATCAAAGTCATGTCAAGGTGGAAAATCCAATAAACATATCACGGCACTCAAGGCAGACAAAGGCAAGCTTAGGGCTTACATCACAATCAAATGCGTGGAACACGGTGACATCCGTTACTAATTATTTATATCTTTGAGAAGCTTGATTTCATCATTTTCCAGAGTGGTCGAGAATTTGTTAAGACTTCCTTGTTTAACTTTTCTCCTTCTTTTATTTATTTATTTATTTATTTTTATTATTGTCATCATCATTATTGTTATCATCCGCATTGTTAAATATTGTTGTTTTGTCTGTTTCTCAGAACAATGAGTGCATCAAAGCAAAGGAACATAGTACAATGTGGTCTGGAGGTCATTCGTGGATTTAAGAACCATGGCATTGACCCCAGGATCTTGCTTTACGTTGCAAATGCATTCTTAGACAAGGTACGTTCACCACAATTGATTGCACTTTTATTTGTAATAGCAGTTGACTTTTTGCAGCTATTTCCATTTACCAGACTTTATGTTTAATTGTTTTGAATTTTCACCACATTAAAATTATATAACAGCCCTGTTTGATGTAGAACCGTTTTTCCCCGATAGGTAAGATGCCCATCTAAGAATGGCCAAAATTCACAATGTCAAATATTGCTGTTATTTTTTTAGTTACTTTGAAGGATATTGTTCAATGTTGTTTGAGAAATTACTAGAAGTATGGAACTACAAACAGTAAATGAACAGTTAACCACTGCTCGTTTATATGATTATGTTCAGTTATTAGAGCTCCAGTTACTGGGAAGATGTTTTTGGTCACGTTAGGTATGTTAACATTTACAACGCAGAAAGTTGAAAAGTAGGGAAAATGCTGACTGGCTGTCGAATTGAAAATACTGTTTCACATTTACAATTGTGAAGAAGCCCAAAACAAGTACTTTAGCATATGGATTATAATACAAATAAAGATCTAAACCTTACATACTTTGCCCTGTTGCTTGTTAACTTAAACAACGCGGAAAAATATGTCAAATCCAAACAAACGTATTTTACCAACATTTTTTTCCGGTTCATTTTACAAGGTTTAGATATTCATTCGTATTCTAATCCATATGCTAGAGTGCTTGTTTTGTGTATGTATATACATATGTATGTATGTATGTATGTATGTATGTATGTATGTGTGTGTGTATATAAATATATATGTATATATATGTTTATATATGTGTGTGCGTGTGTCCCTTAAGATGCGGAAAAAATTCCATCTTTTGCCCAACTTCCGACTTCATTATTTTGTTTTGCATCATCTTTGAGTTGAGCATCTGCCACGATGTAATATTGAGCGATTTACTGTAGGGTCTCCAATTACATGCATGCATGACCTCCTCAGTTTTGAGTGCTACAAAGATTTGTAAAATGAAGACGGGTAGCGTATATATCCAGTACTAACCCTTTACTTTACATCCAACAGTGTCGAGATATCATGATTTTGTCAAGATAGGTTAGGTTCAGTGCTCCAAGTTTAGTAGTTTTTAGAGCATTTCCGTTACTTGTACATCCGAAGCATCCTCGAAAGATTAGAGACACTTCTATTTATTGTTTCCTATTATACATTTATTCATCCATTAACGACTAACGTAGAATGGAATTTTCTTTAATATTGTGGAAACAATTTGATTTCCTTTTATTGAATTTTTCGGATACATCATAATTTCTTAGGCACTTTTTGAAATTCCTAATAAATTTTAGAAAATTTATTTGGAAAGTACTGTCAGTAAAGGTAAATTGCTGTCAGTTAATGTACAAAAACGTGATATCGTTTACATTGGCATTTAATTACAATGACTTTTTCCTCCAGGCGGACGATTATTGTGCACAACGGGAAAGGGACTGGGACTATCAAGTACATATTGAGGTTTGAACTAGCGAAGACGACTTTTTATCTTATTCTTCTTAGCACTTACTGAATGGCATGGTTATCGTCTATATTGACAGTTTTGATAATTAGTCATTTTCTTTTACAACTTGTAATTCGGTACATGCCAGGTATGACACACATTTCAAAGATGAAAAGTTTGGTAGCAGATGATGTGCTTTTGGAGCTAGGGTTGTCCCAATTTAGATGCTTTGGAATAAAGGGTTCGAGATAAACGAGTCATATTTCAAACAAAGCTACAAAACTGCGTATTAAGCGACATATTTGGCTTTTAACTGTTGAAGAAGTCTGCAGGCCAGCCTTGGCCTAAAAGAGGCAATCGTAGAGTATATTGCTATATGAGTTAAAAAACCTTCTGTTGATAATTCAACGTCGCATGGACAGATGTTCATAAAGTGGGTTAGCTTCGTCCTTACTTGATAGAGTAGGCCGGATCAAAGGTGAGAGTGCGAAGGCGGTCTGTAATTGTACATAAAAAAGAGCAATAAAATTAACAACCACAATGCAGTCGAATTCCATTATGAAGTGAATATCGTAGTCAAAGCACCCACTTATCATACTATACATATCTTGAGTTTGAATCGCCGAAGGGAGAATTCGAAGATTGTTTAAGAAGGAATGTTGTTGGAATTCTAGGTCTTTTCATACGGCTCCTACAATGAGTATAACCTAGATGTCTTATGGTTGAATTTGTGTGCTTTATATTGACTGTAAAAAGTATGTACAGTTCTAGGAATTCAATGTTGACAACATATTCCATCCAAAAATAATTTGGTACAGTTACAGTCAATGGAAATTTGAGAGGAAAAGAGCGTGTCAATCCATGGTGTGACCATCTTAGATTAATTTGAATTTTTAAGTCCACTTTTAATATAGTGACACTGATAGATATTCAGATGAGTTGATATGTTGGTTTTAAAATGCTATATACTACATGATATACTTTATTTATAATTTAATCTTGATTAGCGAATAAGTTGACTTAAAAAATGTGATATCAAAACTTTGGCTATAGCATTTCAGGGTGAGGCAGATTAAAATCATAGAATCTGTCAATTCACTCAAAAGGTGAAGAGCAATTGTATTTTGTACGGAAAGATAAAAATATGGTATTCCAAAAATTCTGTTAAAGGAAGCGTAACTACAAACCCCATGATCCCAAGCCCCAGTTTATTGTAATTGAAATTCCAAACGCCCCATTTTCTTGTCGAAAGCATATCTATTATTTCGGGATTTAAGAGTAGGAATCCAGGCAGTTTACTGCCAACAGTAAGATGGCGTTAAATTACTCTTTCAGTATTACCTAGTATTGACACTCATTAGAGCGATTGGATTTTGGTATTTCTTTTTAGAGCCTCCAAAAGAGAGGGTTTTATTACCTGAAATTATCCCTTGGACTTTTTGAAGCAAAAAGCAGGTAAGGCTTGGAAAATTATTTGTTGCTTCATGGCTTAGTTACCAATGCCCCATACTTCTGTTGACATTAGCTGTCACGGCCAGTCACATATCTTTATTTCGTTTTTGGTAGCGGTTGTTCGGCTTGTAACTCATTCCTTGTTTATCTCATTATTCCAGGTACCTTTCTCTTTGCTGCCCTCATACTCTCTTGCCTTCGAGTAGTTGTTAACGATAGTTATGATATATATATATATATATATATGTGTGTGTGTGTGTGTGTGTGTGTGTGTTGAACTTGCTGGTTTCATCATCTGTTTATTCTGGGTTTACCTGATATTTCAGAAATATGTTTATCGTGTTATTCTGTGTACTTTACATTACACTTGTTTTTTTCCAAGACGAAATTTTAATAACTTTTACAACCTACAATAGTCTAGACTCCAAGACTTTTTGTTTACTACCCTACAATTATCAACCTATTTCAATTAGGGAAACGTTTTAGGCAAAGGGCCGCACGGAAATTTTTTTACCAAGCTAAGGGTCAAACAACAACTTTTAAAAATCATAACTAATTTATGCAAAAGAAAAGCATTTATATTTAGAGACATATAAACACTTTGTCTTTACGTTATCTATATTAAAGAAGAATGTAATGTTTGCTCTGACGTCTTGGTATACTTTTTTTTTCAAAATCTTTCCGATGTGGAAACTTACCTAAAGAGAGCCCACCAAAAGACTCTGTAAAACCAGCATTCAGAAATATTACCTTCGATATTAAATCACATTAGAAGACATTTAATTCTGTATGGTAATCAGGAAAGGCTTTAATGCAGTCAAAGAAAAATGGTTTTTACCATTTTTCTTTGACTGCACTTTTACCAGTGTGTTCGAGTCAGGAAATCTTCTGTCTAACTATCTTGGAGCATAACAAGTTGTTGGCTGTACTTCTTGTTCAGTTCAACATCAATAGTTACAAATTTTGGGATTGGAAAATGAGTCAAGTTACCTTGTACCACCTGATACGACAACAGGTTCAGTTTTAATTTGAACGACTTCACATCATAAAAAATGTCATGTGTTAACATATTTTTACCCAGCAGACCAACAATTTTCCTATTTAAAGATGCGGCTTTATCTGTTGTGATATTGACAAGTTTGCCCCAATCCAATCTGTGTCGGTCAAAGCAGCCACACAGGTGGCGAAAAAATCTTCCCCAGTTGTTGTGTCTTTCAGTGATTCCATTGACAGGAATTTCTCAGTCACATTCAAGTCTCTGTCGATCCCTTTGATTAAAATAAGCGTCTTTACTGTATCGACAACATCTGTACTTTTATCAAGATAAGTTGAAAAATAATAGTATTTCTTTATTTGCTTCCCAATTAATCAGCTAAATTTGTTGAGATAGAAATAACACAGCTCACTATATTTCTCCTGGACAAGTAAACATTCTTGAACCGTGTTTCAACTTCTGGGCATATAATTTTATCCATGCACTCATTTATAAATTACCCGCCCGAAAATGATTTCTTGTACTTCTCTAGTTTGTGGCAATCGCCAAGCTTGCAGGAGTCACCAACTCTTGAGAGGAACACGTGCGACTTATCCTTGTTTGGTGTTTCTGAAGGCACTCGTGTTAACACTAGTTTTCTTCATTAGATCATTTTTTGAAAGAACTCGACCATGACCATTGTTTTTAGTTTCATAATACGTCTTCATATTAAAACCCTTAAAAACAGCAATTGCTTCAAAGCAAACTAAACACATTCCCTTCTTTTTCTACTCAATAATAAAATTTTCTTTCCCCGTTTAAACTTTGGACGTTTTCTGTCAATTTTTCATTATTTTTTTTTGTTTTTTGGGGGTTTTTTATTGGGTTTTTTTTGTTTGTTTGTTTTTGCTTGGCTTTGTACTCTTGAGATTATTTATTCAAACAATTTTCTGCAAGCATTTAACGTGTTTACTTCAAGAAAAAAACCCAAGTTCATTGAACGGTAAGTTGCATGTATTTTATCACCATTTCGACTTTTTCGGTACTGAGAGTAATATATTGCCGTATGGACTTGCTTTCATTGTCTGATCAGCAACTTAAGTCTTCTGGAAATGAAATGTGTTCTTGTATTTTATGGAACTTTATTTTCAGGAATATAATTTTGGCAGGACCACAAAATCCACTTTTTCCAGCACTCAACAAGCCACTTTCGGTAAGCCACCTTTACTATTTCGTATTCTTTTCTTGTTTGGAGTATTACGAATAACATTTCTCCAATTCCTTGCAAACGACAGAAGTTATTGCTTTTTTCAGTTTTCTTGGCCGATAGACAAGCTTTGGCAGGAAGAAAGCTTCTGAATTATGTAATTTTTTTGTTTTCAGTTACCTTAAGCGTTGCACACAGGAACTTTACTTTGAAATTATGTTTGATAATCTGTATAACCCTTATATTCAAATGACTGTATGATACCTTTGTCATCAGTCCTTAGAAAGATGTCCGCTGGATATACACTAGAAGATGTCAAGATGAATAACCTGCTTTTTATGGATGACCTAAAATTATTCGCAAGAAGTGAAAGGGAAGTTAATAGTTTTGTCTCTGCAGCACATGCTATCAGCAAGGATATAAAGATGGAGTTTGGAATTCAAAAGTGCACTGTGTTGATTTTGAAGAGAGGAAAGTTGAGTAAGACTGAAGGTATTAGATTGTGTGATGGCGAGGCTATTAAGGAGGTGACCGAGGAAGGGTATAAGTACCTAGAAATAATCGAGGCCGACAAAGTGAAAGAAACTAAGATGAAGGACATGTTTATAAAGGATTACTTTCGACGTTCCAGATTGGTTCTAAAGTCGAAACTAAATGGCCGAAATAAAATCAAGGCAATAAACACTTGGGCAGTATCTCTTATGAGATATGGAGCTGGGGCGATCAACTCGAAAAAGGACGAATTAAATCGACTCGACAGGAGAACTAGGAAATTACTGACGATGAACAAAGGTATGAACCCGAACAGCGATGTAGACAGACCCTACATCAAACGAAAAGATGGTGGAAGAGGTTTGAAAGGAATTGCAAACACTGAAGTCTGAAGAGAACAATCTTGCTTGGTATTTAAAAGGGAGTACGGAGGTAATGCTCCAAATGGTCAAGGCGCATGGCCATTTGAAAGTTGAGCCTGCTGTACTAAAAAGGGGTACAGCGAATGAACTCGTGCAGAGTTGGCATGAGAAAAGAATCCAGGAATAACAAGGATGTAAGTTTGAGTGACTCTGCTTTGGTTAAAGAAGGGTGACCCGAAAATTCCAACTCAAGTACTAATTTGTAGCGCTCAGGAGCAATCTCTAAGGACAACTTATGTGAAATTTCACATTGATAAGACACCTGAATCACCCCTGTGTATGATGTGTAATCAGAGGGGAGAAAGTGTCATGTATGTTGTTAGTGAATGTAGCAAGTTAGCTCAAAGAGAATATAAACGACGACATGATAACGTTGTAAGATATATTCACTGGTTATTGTGTAGACAAGCTGGTTTAGATAGAGAAAATGCTTGGTGTAACCAAAGACCAGAAGGAGTAATAGAAAACAACAATTTCAAGTTACTTTGGGACTTCATGATCCAATGTGAACAGCACGTAATGAAAGAAAACCAGACATTGTGTTTGTCGAGAAAATTAAGAGAGAAATTGCAATAATTGATTTAGCTGGCCCAGGTGACTCAAGGGCGAAGGAGAAAGAAACCGAGAAAATAGAGGAATACCATAATCTTAAGAAGAGGTAACAAAACTGTGGAATCTTAGAAAGGCTAAAGTTATTCCTGTTGTAATTGGAGCACTGGGAGCGGTATCTAAAGATTGTAGGAAACACCTGAAAAAGTTAACGGGCGATGCTAGATTAGAAATAATACAGAAAACAGCACTATTGGGAACTGCAAGGTTTTAAGGAAAGTGCTCTCAATTTGAGAGCAGAGAAGAAAAGAAGATCTACCGAGAAAAATGGAAAACATAATGATGATGATAATAATAATAATAATAATAATAATAATAATAATAATAGTTAATAATAGTTACTGTCAATCGAAGAGGAGAAAGAATAAACTGGAGGCCGTTTAATAAGATTGTAATGGAATGTTACTACGAAGGTGAACCGGAGAGGAGAGGTTTTATGAAGAGGATGAAAAGAAATTGGGATGACAGAGGATTGTTTGAAGTATCCACGCAGAGGCTCTTAGATCAAGTAAGGGTTATTAAGACAAATGAGTACTTAAGCAAAGTCGAACTAGAGGAAATCAGGAGGAAAGTTAAGAACAGAAATAATGAAGAAATGCAAGTAAGTGAGCAACAAGATAGCAATGTATCAGAACAAGGAATTAATACAGAGAATGTAGAAACCAGCGAACAAGAGAGACTAGGACAACTGGAAGTTGAAAACGAACCAACTCAGGGTGAAACAGAATTGATAACATCAGAATTTCATATATTGACTGATTCGGAATTAACGGAAGAACAGCTGGAAATGATAAAGATTATCTGTGAATTATCTAAAAAGAAGGAAAAGATCACAAATGTCTCTTTTAGAAATGCAGATCGGAAAAAGCTGAAGGAGATCACTAGCATAGTGAATAAGGTGTTAAAATATATTATGACCGATGATGTTACAAAAACAAACGATCTGATAAATGCTGTAGCTGTTTATGTCAGGCAATGGTTAGGGTTGAAACAGAGAAAGGATAAAGTGTTTCAAGAACCGTTTTGGAAAAGGAGGATCCAACTGGATATTAATGAGTTGAGGAAAACTGTTGGCAAATTAGACCGCTATGCGAGAGGACAAATAAAAGATGTAAAAAAACTAGAACAGATCTTCAAAAAGTATCATGTGAAGAAGAAAGGGGTACATGTTGTTATGGAAGAGCTTAAGCAAAGAATAACAGCGAAAGCAGCAAAGATAGACAGATACGAAAAGCGGATAAACCAGTTTAGAATAAACAGGATGTTTTCATCAAACCAAAAGCGAGTTTTTGTGGAATTGAACGGTGAAGTAATTAAGGAGAACACAATACCAAATGCGGACGACAGTAGAAAGTTTTGGAGTGAAATATGGGACAACCCAGTGGAACATAACGATGATGCAGAATGGCTACGAGAGATCGAAACTGAATTAAGTGGAGTCAATAAACAAGATAATGTGAGAATCACTGTCCAGGATGTAAGAAAGCAAACGGGGAAAATGCCAAATTGGAAAGCAGCTGGGCCTGACGGAGTACAAGGCTATTGGCTGAAAAACTTGTCATCATTACACGATAGAATTGCTTGCCAGTTGAATGCGGTAGTCGAAAGCGGAGATGTTCCAGCATGGATGACGTATGGAAGAACGGTATTGTGTGTGAAGGACAGGAGTAAGGGAAATCCTGCGAGTAACTTCAGACCTATTTCATGTTTACCACTAATGTGGAAATTGTTAACGGGTATGCTGTCCGAGCAGCTGTACGAGCATGTAGATACTAATAATTTGTTACCATCAGAACAGAAAGGATGTCGTAAAAAGACACGTGGAACGAAAGATCAATTACTTATTGATAGAATGGTGCTTAAAAACTGTAAAAGAAGACACACTAACTTAGCTATGGCTTACGTGGATTATAAAAAGGCATACGACATGGTGCCGCACTCGTGGATTCTAAAGAGCCTACAACTGATTGGGGCAGCTGATAACATTATGAACGCACTTGAAAAGAGTATGAAAAAATGGCAGGTACAGTTGAACGCAGCAGATAAAGTATTAGGGGTTGTCAACGTCAAACGTGGAATATTCCAAGGAGATAGCCTTTCGCCACTCCTATTTGTTATCTGTCTCATACCAATGTCACTGATTTTGAGAAAGATGAAAGCAGGATATAGTTTGGGAAAGAACCATCCAAAATTGAATCACCTTCTGTATATGGATGACCTTAAGTTATTCGGACAGAGTAAAGGAGACATAGAATCACTTGTAAATACAGTTCATAGATTTAGTTGTGACATTGGTATGCGATTCGGTATAGAAAAATGTGGTGTAATTATCATGAAGCGTGGAAAGATGGTCATCTGTGATGGAATTGAACTACCAGATGGAGAGAAGATGAAAAGCGTCAACGAAGAAGGTTACAAATACTTGGGTATAGTAGAACTAGATGGGATAAAGGAGAAAAAAATGAAAGAGAGATTCACGAAGGAATACAAGCGGAGGATTAAACTTATATTGAAATCAAACTTGAACAGTAGGAATGCCGTCTCAGCAATGAATATTTGGGCAGTAGCCGTGATGAGATATGGGGCTGGGATAGTGAAGTGGACGAAAGAGGAACTGGAGAAACTCGACAGACAGACTCGGAAAATTATGACAATGAACGGAGCATTACATCCAAAAAGTGACGTCGATAGATTGTATATTGCAAGACAGAGAGGTGGAAGGGGGTTGCAAAGTGTATTAGAAACCATCCAGTCAGAGGAAAATAGCCTTAGATGGTATGTTAAAAATAGTCAAGAGCAGTTATTAAAAGCAGTACATGAACAACAGGAAATGAACAATGACATCAGTAACCCATCAGAATATAAAGATCAACGAAGAAGAGAAAGAGAAGTCAAATGGCATGAAAAAGTAATGCATGGTCAGTTTTTTAGAGATACAGATGGGATCGTAGACAGGAAGAAATCATGGTTGTGGCTAAAAAGTGGAGACCTGAAAAAAGGGACTGAAGCACTGGTTATGGCAGCACAAGAGCAAGCGATACGTACAAATTACGTTAAACACCATATCGACAAATCAAGAGATTCGCCGACTTGCAGATTGTGTGGTGAGAAAGGAGAAACAGTGAGCCATATCATATGCGAATGTAGCAAGTTAGCCCAAAAGGAATATAAGCGACGACACGACAACGTAGCACGGATAGTTCACTGGGAGATTTGCAAGAAGTATGACTTACCAAGGGCTGAACAGTGGTACAATCATAAGCCAGAAGGCGTTACTGCAAATGAAAGCATTAAGGTACTGTGGGACTTTAACATAAACACAGATTACGAAATTGAACATAGGCGACCAGACATTGTTGTCGAGCTAAAACCAGAAAAAGAGTGCTTGATCATTGACATAGCCGTACCAGGAGATACAAGGATTAAACAGAAGGAACAAGAGAAAATTGAAAAGTATCTAGAACTGAAAAGAGAAATTGCAAGGTTATGGCGCCTTCGAAAAGTAAGTGTCATCCCAGTTGTAGTTGGTGCATTGGGATGTGTCACAAAAGAAGCAGAGCAGTACATAGAAAAAATCGGGATCAAGATCAGGACTGAAGTGATACAGAAAACGGTGCTGTTGGGAACTGCAAGAACATTGAGAAAGGTTCTCGAAACCTGAGGCTAGTTGTTCTAGCTTGCTTTCGGGACGAACTTACCAGGAACTTTTACCTGTGATAACAAGAAAATAATAATAATAATAATAATAATAAGGAAGAACAAGGAAGCTCTTTATTATGCACAAGGGACTCCAGCTGGGGAGTAATGTTGATAGATTATACATTACCAGGAAAGAAGATGGAAGAGGACTCATAAGCGTTCAAGATATTGTTAATCTTTCCATAATTGAGCTGAAAATATATGTCGAAGACAGCAGGGAGAGACTGATAGTTGCAGCTAGAGGTGATGCTGAGAATAAGGATGCTGAAACAGAAAGTAGGTTTAAGAGAAGGAACATACAAGAAAGGAAAACCAACTGGAAAGAGAAAGTGTTGCATGGCCAGTTCATCAGACAACCTGAAGATTTGGCAGATAAATATCAATGGTTGTGCCTGAAAGAAGGAGGCCTGAAGAGAGAAACCGAAACCCTCATTATGGCAGCACAAGAACAGGCAGTGAGAACAAATTTAGTGAAAGCAAAAATTGATAAGACTCGACAAGATAGTAAATATAGAATGTGGTAAAGCAGATGAAAGTATCAATCACATCTTAAGTGAATGTAGTAAAATGGCAGAAAAGGAATATAAATGGAGGCATGATTGGGTAGGAATAAAGATACATTGGGAGGTATGCAGGAAGAACGGTCTTGAAACTGAAGAAAAATGGAATTAACATGAACCGCAAGCTGTATGTGAAAACGAAGGATATAAGGTGTTATGGGACTTTTCAATACAATCAGACCATGTTGTTGAAGCAAGAAGACCCAATATGATTATAGTGGACAAAAAATACAACAAATGCCAGATTATAGACTTCGCTGTTCCACACAATAACAGGATTGATGAAATAGAAAGAGAAAAAATATTTAAATTCCAAGACTTAGCAAGGGAACTGAAAAAACTGGAACAAAAAAGTGAAATTAATTCCAGTTATAATTGGAGCGCTAGGAACAACACGAAAAGCATTGACAAAAAGACTGAAGGAGATTGGGACAGCTACCAGAATTGTAGAACTACAAACGACTGTGTTACTACACTCAGCCAGAGTCCTCCGACGAGTGCTTGAGATTTGAACTTGTTGTTACCAAAACTTGGGAACATGAATCCACTGATCAATTTTTTTTAAACAACAACAACAACAATGTGTGAAATCAGTGTGTAACATATAATAATAATAATAATAATAATAATAATAATAATAATAATAATAATAATAATAATAATAATAATAATAATAATAATAATATGTCCTGGGTATTGACATTAAACTGCATCCGGTTGTGGAGTTTCGACGTGGGCGAATGAGGTTACCCTTTGCCACAACTACCTCCAGGTCACCCTTAGGCAAGGTGTAGCACCTGTTAGCCTACTCTGAGACCTTGAAATACTGGGTTGACGTCCGGCGGAGTTAAGTCTTTCCCTTTATTTCTTTTTTCTGGCCAGGACGAGGTCGTAAACCTTGGTTGGCAATCGTCCTATGAGAAGGAAAACTCAGAACAATAAACCAACCGCAGTTGTAAATACCAGGTTGACGTCTGGCGGGATGTAAACGTGTCTCATGGCCAGGATTGGGTCTTCAGCTTTGACTGGCAGCTCTCCTAGAGATGGTGTCTCGATAAAAATACTGGTGGTTGTGACACCTTATCACCACTAACCTCTTATGAGTGCAATGAATAATATAAATATTACAAATAACGACGTAAATGGGACTGGAGATTATTGTGAAGGTCCCTCGTCCGGCAGGGGAAGGGTCGAGGCTTCCCAGGTCGTTATCCAGCGAAATCCTCGTACCAATGTCCGAACTAAATGGAGTAAGGAAGTGAATAAAGTTGTTATTGAGTGTTTTTATAGGAGTAGACCTTTTGATGGCGATGGAAAGCCAATACGAGGCTATAGGCAACGATTGATGAAGGAATGGAGAGAGCGGGGTGTATTTGAGGTAACTGAACAAAGGCTGTGTGA
>RDPX01000042.1:2415221-2427133 GCA_003991215.1 Morbakka virulenta
TTATGGGATTTCCCAATAAGAACGGACCGGACGATTCAGGCTAACAGACCGGACATTGTCATAAAGAATAAATTGACAAAGGAGTGCCAGATGATTGACATGAGTGTCCCATCCGACAACAACATCACTGCCAAGGAGTTTGAAAAGCTTGGTAAATATAAAGACTTAGAAATCGAGATCAGTCGGATGTGGAACATTAGAACGAAGATAATACTGGTTATTGTAGGAGCCCTTGGTATGGTGAAGTAAGGAACTCGAAAATACGTCGATTTAATCCCGGGAAATATTCAATTGCCATAAATCCAGAAAATAGTTTTAAACTCAACGGCACACATTCTCAGAAAAGCACTTTCTCTGTAAAGGAATCGAAAAACTAGAAAACTAGAAAACATAAATGAACGACATAATACCTCAGGTTATGAGTAATAACCCGGTGTTACGTAGTTCCCAAACGTTACGCACTCTATAGAAAATTTGAAAAGACAATAATAATAATTATAATAATAATAATAATAATAATAATAATAATAATTAGTCCTGGGTATTGACATTAAACTGCATCCGGTTGTTGAGTTTCGACGTGGGCGAATGAGGTTACCCTTTGCCACAACTACCTCCAGGTCACCCTTGGGCAAGGTGTAGCACCTGTTAGCCCACTCCGAGACCTTGAAATACCGGATTGATGTCCGGCGAAGTTACGTCTGTCTCTTTCCTTTTTCTGGCCAGGACGAAGTCGTAAGCCTTGGTTGGCAATCGTCCTATGAGAAGGAAAACTCAGAATAATAAACCAACCGCAGTTTTAAATTCCAGGTTGACGTCTGGCGGGATTTTAATGTGTCTCATGGTTAGGGTTGGATCTTCAGCTTTGGTTAGCGACTTCCCTAGAGATGGTGTCTCAATAAAAATACTGGTGGTTGTGGCACCTCATCACCACTACCCTCTTAATGAGTGAAATGAATTATTCAAGTAATGGAAACAACGGCGTTAATGGGGCTGGATCTTATTGTGAAAGCTCCTCGCCCGGCAGGTGTTCCCCGGCACAGCAGCGGGGACCCGGTCGTCATCCTGATACTGCTTCACGAAGGACCCGTAGGAAATGGTCACAAGAAGAAAATAAAACAGTTATGGAATGTTTCTATCTGAGTAGCCCGAAACGAAGAGGATATAGAAAGAGAATGCACGAGGTCTGGAAGAGTAAAGGTACATTTGATGTTACTGAACAGAGGTTGATAGACCAAAAATGCAATATCATAAAAAAGAATTGGCTGTCAGAGGTAGAATTAGAGGAAATTAGAAGGAACATCGAAGATTTTCCCCATGGTGAATTGCATGATATGGTTATTGTATCAGAGGAAGAAGTCGACTTTAATGTTAACTCTAAACCTGAAAATACAGAGGGAACTGTTGATAACACCCCTGACTGTTGTGGCATGTCGGATGACATAGATCACAATTCTGAGTTCCCTAAGAAAATACCTGGTTGTACGCTTAGTGACGAAGAAGAACAAATGCTCCAAAAAATTACGATACTCCTGAACAATACCAGGGAACGGCTACCACCTTTGAGAGGAATGCAAAAGGCCAAGATTACAACTGAACTCAATAAGGTCAACTCTTTACTATCAAAAATTAAAGTTTCTTCTATCTCAGAAGTTAATGATCTTTTCTATGCTGGTGCTGTAATTGTAACAAACAACTTGGTAACCAGAAAAAAAGGGAAAGAACCTTGGTGGAAAAAGAGACTAGACAATAAGTTAAAAGAACTTAATAAAGACCTTGGGCTTATTAATAGTCTCATCGAAGAAAACAGATTAAAACCTAGGTCAAAAAACCGGCTTCAAATAAAATACAAGATCAAGCAAAAGTCAATAAATGTTGTGAGGGAAGAAATAAAACAGAGGATTAAAGCTATAACTGGAAAAATCAAGCGGTACAGCAATCGCATAAGCCAATACCAACAGAATAGAACTTTCAGAAATAATCAAGGTCAGTTCTACCGAGATTTAGAAAGCAAAGTTAACTCAGAAAGCGAAATTCCTGATCCAATTGAGGCCCAAGAATTTTGGTCAGGAATTTGGGGGCAAGAACAAGTACATAACAGTCATGCTGGTTGGCTACATGACTTTAAGAATACTTTTAAAGACGGTGACAAGCAAACCGATATCATAATATCTCCAAAAAAGTTTTCTAAAGTCTTGAAGAAATTGCCAAACTGGAAAGCCCCAGGGCCAGACCTAGTGCAGGGTTTCTGGATTAAAAATTTCACTAGTTTACATCTAGAATTCTGTAGATATCTCCAACAGTGTGTAGAACTGCACGATGTTCCATTGTGGATGACGAAAGGAAGAACTGTTTTAATTCAAAAAGAAAAATCTAAAGGAAACGTGCCTAATAACTACCGACCAATAACTTGCTTGCCACTAGTCTGGAAAATACTTACTGGAATAATTTCTGAAGAAATGTATTCTTACCTTGATGATAAAAAGTATCTACACAATGAACAAAAAGGTTGTAGCAAAAACGCCAAAGGTACTCATGATCTTCTCTTTATTGACAGAATGATTCTGAAAGAGGTGAAAAAGAAACAGCGTAATCTTTTTGTTGGATGGATAGACTATAAGAAGGCTTACGACATGATCCCACATACGTGGATCATGGAGTGTCTGAAGTCTCTAGGGATCAATGAGAATATATGCAAGTTGATTGAAAAGAGTATGGGCTCATGGAGAGTGGAGTTGATATGCGGCAATGAGAGCTTGGGTGAAGTCCCCATTAAAAGAGGCATATTTCAAGGTGATTCCTTATCGCCATTGCTCTTTGTCATTTGTTTGATACCTCTTAGCCATATCCTCAGAAATATGGAGCAGGGATATCACTTCGAAAAAGATCAGCAAAAGATTAATCACCTATTATTCATGGACGACCTAAAGCTATATGCTGGTAGTCAAAAGGCCTTGGATTCGCTTGTACAGACGGTCAGAATCTTCAGTAATGATATTGGAATGCAATTTGGCATTGAGAAATGTGCCGTCTTGAGAATGTACAAAGGAGTGTTGAAGGATTTCTCTGGTATCAAACTTCCTGATGATTGTGAAATCAAAGGCTTGAAAGAAGGAGAGGGTTATAAATACCTTGGAATTCTCGAGGCTGATGTAGTCAAGAGTAAGGAAATGAAAGACAACATATCTAAAGAATACAAAAGACGAGTTAGAAAAATTCTGGAAACCAAACTGAATGGGGGAAATCTTATACAGGCCATTAACACATATGCTGTTTCACTGATTAGATACTCGGCTGCTTTCATTGACTGGACGGTGAAAGAAATGAAGCAACTTGATGAAAGAACTAGGAAATTGTTAACGATGCACAAGGCCCTCCACCCAAAAAGTGATGTTGATCGGCTTTACTTACCAAGAAAGGTAGGTGGCAGAGGACTATTGAGTGTGGAAGACACAATACTGCAGACAAGGGCTAGTCTAAACAGCTATGTTGAAAGTAGTAAAGAAGATTTGATTATTGCGGCTAGAAGTGTGAGAGGGGCGACGGATGTCAACGAAAATGCTGGTACGTTTATGAAAAGAAGGAGGAGTGAAAGAACAAGCAAATGGAAAGAAAAACCGTTACACGGACAGTTCGTAAGACAAACAGATGAGATTTCTAATGAGGAAAGATGGCTATGGTTAAAAGATGGAAGTATGAAACGTGAAACTGAATCTTTGATAATTGCAGCGCAAAATCAATCCATTAGAACAAACCACATCAAAGCAACAATTGACAAAAGCCAAAGAAACAACAAGTGTAGAATGTGCAATCAGAGTGATGAGACGATCAGTCATATACTTTGCGAATGCCCTAAGCTTGCACAGAGAGAATATAAAAGGAGGCATGATTGGGTTGGTAAAAGAATCCACTGGGAAGTGTGTCAAGTTAATGGAATAACAGTCTCTCCTAAATGGTATGACCACAATCCTCAAGCAGTAATTGAAAATGAAAAGTGCAAAATATTGTGGGACTTTAATGTCCAAACTGATCACATCATTGAGGCACGTAGACCTGATATGATTGTTGTTGATAAAGACAAAAAAACGTGTACTATTATAGATTTTGCAGTACCTTACGATTCTAGAGTAATTGCCAAGGAACAGGAAAAAATTCTCAAATATCAAGACTTAGCCAGGGAATTAAAGAAGTTATGGGACATCCCGATAAAGGTGGTTCCGATCATCATAGGAGCTCTGGGTACCCCACCAAAAAATTTAAAAAAGTGGTTAGGAGAACTTGGGTTGAAAACAAAAATAGTCGAACTGCAGAAAACTACGTTACTTCAGTCTGCAAGGGTACTTCGGAAAGTGCTTGAGGTTTGAGGAGTCTTGCTGACACCATGCCTCAAGAAACTCCACTAGCGATTTTAGACCATAACTGAGTGTGCGACACCAATATAATAATAATAATAATAATAATGGCTCGAGAGGTATCTCGTCTCTGGGACGTGAAAACATTGGTGATACCAGTTGTCGTGGGTGCTCTCGGGTCCGTAACAGAGAGGCTCGCCCCTTGCCATTGTAGGCGTCGGGTTGTCGTTTGAAACGATACAGAAGGCAGCTCTTCTTGGGAGTGCACATATTTTAAGAAAGGTGCTTGTAAAGTCAGATTAGATTATTTGGTAACCGCAGGGCCTCGGAGAGGCCCCGGTGCCAGACAAAGACCGGTGGTAAATCCGAGAAAATCCTTTGCACATCATCATCATCATCATAATGATAATAATAATAATAATAATAATAATAATAATAATAATAATTTTGGTTTTGATGGGGTTGTTTGCCTCCCTGTTTCTATCAGAAGACTTTTTCAACGCGTTTTGTAGTGGCCTTTACCAGACTGCGTTTAATAGAAGGACGCATCATTTAAAAAAAGGCAAATCATTGAACCAGTGAATGATGGTGCACTAACTACTTATGTTGTCCGTCCAACTGGAGCAACAGACTTGTTAATGGTATGTTGAGGGTATGACTGTTTTTTAAAAGTCATGTTAGGTTGAATTTTGCACGAGAAAAGGGCTTGACAAAATGGGATTTTGAAAAGTGATGTGGTTTACAAGATATGTTGTCCAGGATGTGATGCCTGCTATGTCAGTCAAACAAACCGTCATTTTACCACCCGTTTTAAGGAACACATGAAACCGTCTGCATCAGTAAGAAAGCACCTGAAACGTTGCAACTGTTCCACAGGCTTAGAAAAGGTGGAGATTTTGAAATCTTCAGCGAGGGAGCAGGAATACTTAGAGACCTTGGAAGCTTTGTTCATTGAGGAGATCAAACCAACCATAAACACCAAAGATGAATATAGGAGCAGGGCGCTAACAATAAAGTTGTAGTTGTTGTTAGTTCCCTAACCACTATATCTACTTTGGACATGCTTGTGTAGAATGTTATTATTTTCTAATTTTTTCATTTAGATCTGAGGATGAGAGTAATCTCGAAAAATATTTATAATTAATTATAAAATCTGTCTGGCTTGATGCGTGATTTATAAAATGGGATTTAATTCTTGGTTGTCATTGAGGACACCCGATGGAAGTTAATTTAATGACATGTTTATTCGGTTTTATTTCGTGTAGAAAAACGGCTTGATTTACTTGATGCTGTTGAAGAAGAAGAAGAAGAAGAATGTCCAGAAGATACAATTGATGTTGATGTAACCATAGAGGTAATTAACAAGAGCCCCGTTGTAAATAGAAACCACGAAAGAGTGATCACAACGTTAACATTAATGTTAATTTTTCCGTCGTGAACCTAGTAGCAATATAGTTTTATAGTGCACGGGTATTGTTAATCTGGCATGAACAATAGCCTATATATGAAGAAAAATGAAAATAAGCCTTGTAATCGCGTTGGGTATCTTTCAGTTCTTGTTGCTAAAAGTGACAGAACACAACGTTTTAATCAATTTGGTTTTTATCAAGTGGACGACATGTCTTGATTTGTATGACATACTGTCAACTTCAGGAAGAGCACGTTGGTCCAAATGCCGGGTTAAATCACATTTTAAAAAGACATCCTGATATACATGATGACTTAGCCCCAAAACTACATTTTGTGTTGTCATTAAAGTCAGAAAGTTTTAATCTGAATGAAACGTGACTACAAATATATAAAATAATTATCCTGGCTGTTGGTCATGAGCACTCGGAGGTTTTAAGCAGTTTGTTGGCGCATAAAGTTATCACTAATGTTGTCGAAAGCAGTTTTGAGAAAGATGCGCGAAAAATAGCGACATTTTATGACAAAATTTCCACTGGGTTTTTTTCACCATAACTTGTGCACTGCATTTGGTGAGTTGTAAAACAGACTGACACACAGTCACAGATACATACAGACATACACAGACACACACACACACACACACACACACACACACACACACACACACACACATACTCAGTGCTTGAATTAGAAAAGGAAGAAACCAGTAAATAAAAGAAAATTAAAACGTACAAAGGGAAAATCTAATGGAAGGCACCACTTCACTGGAGTGGCTTCCAGCCGTGCTTAATGAGAAAGAAGTAAATAAAAAGCCCTTTTCTTAAATGTAAAACAAAAGCTACCCATGGAATAGGAAGGATGCTGCAGTACAACCACCTTTGTTGTCTTGTGCTATTAATTCCGATATCTCACAGCCACAGATAAAAATTAACGTAGTAAACATTTAACACCTTCCTTTTATAGTTTGCAAGGTTTTCGATCTGTGGTCTTCCTTTTGCTGTTGAAACTTGATTTAGTGGGACTATTGTAATATTAGATTTTGTCGTTTCATCGAATGTTTATTCCTATTAGGATCCCAAATAGTTTTATAAGAAGGGAATTGTGAAATAGTTTGTTTGGAACAGTTTGAGAAATACCTTGGTCCATTTGATGTACTTAACATTTGGTAGATGCTTAAATAGAATTGAACGGTACTTCTCTCATGCTAAAAGAAGAACCTGATTTTAGGAATAATCAGGTAAAGGTATAGCCCAATTAAAAGACTTATAACAAAAGATAAATAATACAGATTGTGGCAATGCAGCAATGGCTGGTGTAAATACTACTTTACATGTGCGACCCCCATCTGATGAAAGTAGTGTGACCATGAACCACGCTTCTTCTTACTGGAGCCAAGTATCCCGTCGAGTAAAACTAAAATAAACCAGATCAAAATAGCCTCATTAGAGTGGTCTTATAGTACCGTATATGCCGGTGCATTAATCAAGCCTAATTATGTGGTGTTTTTTCGTGGGATGGGGGTTAACCATCAGAATGTCCAAAATGCAAAATAAAGCATATAAAAACACTCCGTTCATTTTACGTTCGAGTGTGCTTCACAATGTTTGTCTGTCAAACTGACTTCTCAATATTATAATCATTTTGTTCCAATTGTTTTCAAAACACGGATCACTTCATTGATCTCTTTGTGATCTTATTAAAGACAGAAAAACTGATGGTAAGAAAGCGATATTATGAGATGAATTCGAAAAAAATGAGTAGTGAAAGCAAACTAGCGTAAACTTTGTATTTGAAATATTCAGATAGTATTTTATTAGACATTAAACTGTTTACTGTGTGTTCAGGTCAGGTACTAAAGTCTTAAAACAGCCAAGCAAGAGATTTGTACAGTCCTTGGTAAAAAACTTAATTCAATTTACCTGTGTGAGATTGTTTTTTGATTCAAACGTCACTGAGATGCATATGTCAACCCAAACCCAAACCATTGAAGTTACATGACGGTAATCTTAACATTTTGAAATGGAGTCTGAAAGGTCGAATTTTTGACTTTGTTTGTAAGTCAAGGTTGATTCCTACTGCTTAATTCTCGAGACTAAAGGATGGACTTATACACCGGCAAATATGGCAAGTTGCAGATATTATTTTTCTAAGGTAAATTTTCAAACCTTTTTGGTGTTGGGCAATATTTATAACTTGAAAACACCTGAAATCATAAGATGGCAGTTCGTATATGTGCCTAGCTTCAGTAATTGTTAGTAATAAATTAAACAAATGCTTATTTTGTTATTTACAAAACTGACGGTGTTTGTGAGGTAATATCACCTTAAATACATAATAATGCTCTTTAGTTTACGTCAGAGTTAGTATGGCATGTCTTTTTTTTTTGTTTCACACGCATATCTAAAACGCTCATTCCAGTGTTGCAAACTTCAACAGCAAACTCAAGAACTAGTCGGGTAATATTGCAATCAGCAGGCCTTAGTGAAAGATTACAGGTGACCCCACATATTTAGACTGAGGACCAGCAATTTACACCTCGAAAGTAAACCATAATACACGGATATTTATTTTAGCTTTCTTAATAGAAAACCCCTACACTTTTTACAATTATTTGACGGTCTCTATCTTTATCTACGTTTTGTTTGTACATAGCGCACTTACAGGCATACATGTAGGTAGCTTTGTATATATAATTTATTTATTTATTAGGAGGAGCCGTGGCTCAATGGTTAGTGCAGTTGCACAATAACCAAGGAGTTCCGGGTTCAATATCCCGAGTGGGCGAGGAGAATTTAGATTTGACAAATGCAAAAGCCATTGGGTGGGCGTCAGGATGGCCATCCGGCCAAGGAAATTCCTCACTGTCAAAACAAAGTCCCTCTGAAGGGCACCGTCTGAGCCTCAATTGGAAAATGATGTATGTTAAAACCACCCCAAAAAATAAAGAATTCCAGAGACCCACAGCGTAAGGTTGTTCAAATTAATTTAACGTTGGAAAGTAGAAAACTTCACTTCGATGCAGAATATTTTGCTGCTCTGCGTTAGGTATATTCTATGTTATTGTTCAGCATAACTACGAAAGGTTACTAGGGGCAAGAATACGGTCGTGTGGCTCATTCTGAAAGACAAAGGCCTACAGCAAAAAAAAAAAAAAAAAGCTAAAGAGGCAGCTTGGAGAACTCATTTTTAACGTCGGGTACTTTGGAACCCTGGCCTGCACATTTACTATGGTTTTTTGAGTGTGTGACCACACAAGTGACATTCAGGGCTGGAAAAGGGGATCAGGTGGGTCTTATTTAGAGATAGAGACCCAAAATTCAAAAGTGATTGTAACAAAAGCTTTTAAGCGAAATATTGGAGTTTTTACATCACGTTTTGATCGCAAATTTACGTATATATTTTGAGAGCAATCAATTGGTCACGTAAGCAGGTGCCCCGTGCGTCCCCGGGTACCCCTGCTAGTTTTATTCATGTGGAGATAGCATTGTATGAAATAACAGGTGTTGGATTTGCGTCTCCCCTAACTGTACATTTGATTATGTTAAAAACCAAAGTAATACTGAGTGTTATTTAAATTTTTACTATATTTCAGTGTCAGTATTGTTTAGAAATTATCTGGCAACTTTGTATCAAAGCATAACCCTGTGTGAAAGATCATTCCCTCCTCAACGCACACTTTCTGAATTCTTCTTTTGAAATTACGGATCGCACACTTTGCACATTCCATATCACAGTAACGAAAGTTCATTTGTGCTTTAATATGTTCTCTGATAAGAGATGACTTTAGTGCCTAAGCGGCATTACCGGGTGAAAAACAAGGATTACCTGGTAAATAGGTAGTAAATGTTGATATATTTTATTTATAATTACTATTTTATATATTAGTAATATTGAAACTCTTACTATAATTGTGATAAAACGAACAGCAATAGTTTAAAAAGTTATTCAGGGTGCCCCACAAAAAAGCCCCAGGAACTTTGGTACAGTTTATTTAAATGCTTGAATGTGAAAACGGTTGTTAACAAAAACACTATTAAAACAGAAAAATAGCACAATTGTTAGATGTGATGTTGAAAATGATTTCCGTGGGCGGCTGCACAATGATAAAGATAGTCAAGTAATCTTTCAGTCGCCCTTTGGATGACTTCAAGAGGCCTATTGTTCCAAGCATCCGTTAGCAGGGTTTTTAACGATTGTTTGTTGGTGACCGCTCTCCTCTGTAATAGAAGGTAACTTAATGGTAAACCCCACATGATAAATTTCATAGGTTGGAATCTGAACTTTTCTTAGGTTCAACAAAGTCAGAAAGTATTGGGTCTCACCCAGGCAACAGTGACCATGATTGTATTGACCATTTCTTCATCTTGTTTCCATGTCCATTCATCTCCTCTAATTTTTTTATTTATGTCTTGGAGCATTTGAACGTCAATATACGAATTCCTTCACTGATTTTAATTTGTGTGTGTGTGTGTGTGTGTGTGTGTGTGTGTGTGTGTGTGTGTGTGTATGTGTGTGTTCCGTTTTGGTTGTGTTTTTTTTGTTTTTTGTTGGTTTTTATTTTTGCTTTTCCTCTTTATGATGAGTTCACCTGCACAGATCTTTCGTTTCCAGGTCAATGGCTCTTCTCAGACACATTTTGCCATTTGGGAGTGAGGCTAACTTCTGAACAGTGTCTGAATTTAAATTATTGTTTGCCGATACAAACTTCGAGTTAAGATTGGAAAGATGATATTTTGCCCGAGTACAATTGTCTCTTGTAAACTTAAGAATAGTTTTTCTTAACACTGATGGTTGTGAAAATAGTGACGATTATTTGACAGTACATTTTTCTGTTTCGCAAGCTAGCCCCGAAGATTTCCTCGTTAAAGCAAAATTTATTTTGAAAACGAAAAGAGAACTAAAAATAATGGAATGAAATCGTGTAGGAGTATTTAGTTCAAGCACTGGCAATGCAATTGAATTTTGCGGCAAACAGTAACGATTCCACGCTAAAATTCATAGTATTCTACTATTCATAACGACTGTTGAACACCTCTCTAGTCTCCTGATTCTAGAAATCCGCTTGCACAAGGCTACAAGTAAATGCTTTATGGCATTTATTATATATATGACGGTGATTGCCGTAATTGCATTTTGATTTAGATGGAGGCACTTGTTGACAACGCAGGACACATGGAGTAATGTTTTTTATTGGAGACAACTAAAATTGTGCATGGTACAATTTCTCAGGTTCTGGTTAATTAATTTTTTGTATGGTTTAGATGGAAAGAATATTGTATTGTTTACATTGTTCTTTTTATTGCCATAAGATGCAACGGGTTTAACTGTGTACCGCGCACCGATATCAAAGTATCGAAACAACTCTAGAATTTTTTAACAATGAAACTGCTTGTAAGTAACAAGTAGCTGTTTTTGGCTACCTACTAATATTGGTTAGCCCAATCTTTTCCAGCGGCACGTTTAGTCAGGCTTTTTAATAACAAAATAGTTTTTATTTTACATTCATAGGAAAAAGAACGTGAGATTGACCAATTGTCTGCGGAAAACTCTACTTTAATAAACAGAGTCAGCTTTTTGGAAGCATCTTTAAAAGCATCTCAGGTGAGTAAGAAAACATTTGACAGCATCGCTCTTGTAAACTCTTTGAAAAACAAGGATTTTAATGATATTAGCTGTTATTATTGTTGCAGGTGTTCCAACGATAACTACTATTGCTGCTACTACAATACTACTACTACCATTGCTACTACTGCTGTGGCTACTACTGCTGTGGCTACTACTGCTGTGGCTACTACTACTACTACTTTTACTCCTACTGCCATTGCCACTACTGCTACTACTACTACTACTACTACTACTACTACTACTACTACTACTACTACTACTACTACTACTACTACTACTACTACTACTACTACTACTACTACTACTACTGCTACTACTACTACTACTACTACTACTACTACTACTGCTACTACTACTACTACTGCTACTACTACTACTACTGCTACTACTGCTACTACTACTACTACTGATACTACTGCTACTGATACTACTACTACTGTTACTGATACTACTGCTACTGATACTACTACTACTGTTACTGATACTACTACTACTGATACTACTACTACTGATACTATCACTCTT